>VWYK01119697.1:0-17057 GCA_013399775.1 Semnornis frantzii
CCATTCTGTGATTCTGTAAGTTGGCCAAATTCTGGTAGTGGCCTCTCTGGGGGGGGGCGGAAAAATTCAGGCCAATCACTCTCTTGTTCCAAGGGTATTTTGTTAACTACATGCACCTTTCAAACCGGACAATATTTTACTACATCCGAGTTCTTCACAATGATGTTAGTAAAATACTGCAACAGGTTGCCCAAAGAGGTGGCGGAAGACCTATCTCTGGAGACATCCAAGGGTCAAACTTGATGGGGCCCTGAGCAACCTGATCTAGTTGGACGTGTCTCTGCACACTGCAGGAATGGACAAGATGACCTTCGAGGGTCCCTCCCAACTTGATGCATTTTCTGATTCTACGAATTCTTTGCCAGAAATCGTTCAATCGCTGCTAAGCAGTTTCTGTTCCACTAAAGTTCTGAGAAGGACGAGTTATTACCATCCCTCTGGGCAACCGCAGAAGATTCAAACGGCCACTTCTGGGAATCACTGGAAGCAACATCAGAAACTGAGACTAGTGTAAAACTAAATGGGGCATCTGTGAGAACCTCTATGCATCTTGCAACACAAGACAGACAGACTCAAAGAAACAACTACCCCTTTACTCATAATACTTTTGGAGGCTGAGAGATGTCAGGCTACTTGTTTCCTACATACCTTCATGATTGTTCATGTGCCTCCTATATTCCCGGAGCTGCGTGAATTTTCTTCCACAATGCTCACAAATTCGTTCCAGATTTTGTTTTGCTCTTCCTTTTTTGCCATGTGTGGCCTTCTTCACGTGTCTTCTGTACAAGGCTTTCTCATAAAATTCTTTACCACATACATTACACCTGATAATACATGAAATGAAAACACTAATGAAACCATTACTCTATGCTTATATTATGCTTTTGAAACCAAAAGGTTGTAGTAGGCAGGGTTTGATGGAATGATCTCCTGTGACAAGGAGTTCCATAATTAGAAATGGTATTGTTGGACTCGAATGCATTTTCTCTTATGCACGGCCACTAAGCTTCCACTTAACCAGTCCAGAGAACTGAGATAACATACAAAGCATTTCTAATTTCATCACTTCTATTTATCCTCTTAAAACTTCACAGGTGTTAGTTTCAGAATTGTGCCAGCAGGTTAACGGTTGGACTACACTGACTTCACTCCTCTGTTCTCAAGTACAACACCCTTGCCAACACAAATCAGTTAGTACTTTTAGACTAGGCAGTTCCTTGTCAACTGGCTGTGGATCTCTAGAACCTAAAAATGAGGAATATATTTTAGTTGTCAAACCAATTTCTTCTTACCTATAAGGGTCTGTGACAGAATGAGACTTGACATGAGAATACCAGTCTTTCTTCCAGCTGTAACACTTTCCACAGAATTGACATTGAAATGGCTTCACACCTAAGTGTTTGTTCATGTGCTGCCGAAGATCTCGGGCTTCATAGAAACTCTTTTCACACCTGTAACAGAAAGGGTTTTACTATGTCACATCAGAAAGATCTTGGTGACCTAGATTCCAAAGGCACTGGAAGGCTCTTAATGGCATCTGAAGATGTGGAGAAGACAATGCTTCTTTTTGTCACCAGTAACTACGAAAAATACCATCCCTTTCCAAACTTGAGTGATTTGGTCTAGTGGAAGGTGTCCCTGCCCTCAGCAAGGGCACTGGAACTGGATGATATAACCTGAACTATATTCTTTTTCATAGATTCACAGAAAAGCTGCTTTCTTTTCGATTTCTTATTTGGAAGCACAGAATATAACCTGAGGACCTCAAGACACTTTGCCTGTTACAGGTCAAGTATGTTTCTTTTGTTACTTTTATGGTGAATAATCAGAGCCAAACCAACTGGAAGACTTCAGAAATGTCTATGATACCACATGAACTTACAAGGATAGCAACATTTGACTTTTCCCTCAACCAGAATCACAGAATGCCAAGTTGGAAGGGACCCCAAGGATCATACAGTCCAACCTTTCTAGGTCATAGTGTAGGTGAAATGAGATGGCCCAGCACCCTGTCAAGCTGAGTCTTAAAACTGTCCAGAGTAGGGCAATCCGCTGCTAGGGGAGACGATTCCAATGTCTAACTGTTCTCATGGGTAAATATTTTTACTGGATTCCAATTCCTGAGGAATAAGCATTGTGGGAAGTCTTCATCACTTCTGAGAAGAACAGAAAAAAGTGAAGAAAAACCCCAAAAGGTGATGGATAGTTCCTCAGCCACTCAGACATTATACTCTTCATCAGATGGAGAAACTGACAGCTTCTGTTCAAATAGGGCTCTCAAAAGATCCCGGATTTGCAAATCCATATCAAGAAGCATCATGAAGACCCTTAAAGTACTTGAACAGGGTTGACATTTGGTGCTCATCTCTAAAGGGTTGCAAAATTGCTAAAAAACATCAGAGAAGTAAAATCTCAAGCAACCATCACCACACTCTTGACACTAACTGCAATTTGATTGAATTTTCACCAGCAATCTCCCACAAACATATTTGGAAAATATCTCCTGTTCATCTGGGCCAGAAGCTCCGATTCAAACCTGCCAGGGAGTTTTACATACTGAATCACTAAACTAGAAAAGTAAAGTCTGTCTCTTCCTTAGTGAAGCTCTCTTAAAGCACTTGGGACAGTATTAATGACGTTCTTAGCAGAGATCTTCACAGTAGAAGCAGCAAGGTTTGTGTGTGCTTCAGAGATGAGGATCAAAGTATCTTCACTGTCAAGGTCACCTTTTGCATCCACAGACTGTACCACCTTGTATAAGGAAGTTTAAAATATATTTCTTCAAAACCAAAGTTGCCCTTCCTAGTATGTTTTATTAAACAATTCTGTCCTATTATGGATCCTAGTAACTCTATTCTTAGTATTTCTAAGTGGGTATTTTTAGCATTCCAAAGCACCAAATAAAAACATGGCTGACAGCATTAAACTGAGTTTTCAGCAGCCGGAAAATACTGGTTTTATTAGTACATAGCAGCACTACGAAGACTGATTAAAGCTTCCATTAAAACCAAGAGTCGCATACAGGCATTCATACATGTTGTACAACTCCTCCCAATTACCTAACTGACAGTTTGGAAATGAAACACCATTTGTACTTTTACAGGTCACATTTGAAAAGTTCTCCTATAGTCTGCTTGGTCATGGAAGAAGCACCCCATGTTTTTCTAACACTAAGACACAGCTCTTTCAAGTTAAAAAGCTAAATTAAAATCTGTAGTGCAATGTTATTTAAGAGGCCATGTGTATTTTATCATCAAGTTCACTGCAATATTCAGTTAGTCTTCATTAATGAGGTCCCTATAAAACTGTTTGCTAAACTTTGTGTATTGCAGTGCAGTCCATTTATTAATTTCATGCTTTGAAAGTTGTACTCTGGGGCAGTAAACAGTTTCATATTACAAGGAACTGCTTTTTATCTTTAAAATTACTAGAATCATTAAGGATTAAGGGAAAAAACAAACAAACCAACCAACCAACCCTACGCAAAGAAAAAACCCAACCAACTTACTGTGTACACTGATATCCACGAACTTCAGGCTTTGGCTGGTGTTTCTTTATGTGTTTACTGAGCCCTGATGCCCTGTGGAAAGATTTTCCACAGATGGAGCAGAGGTATTTGGATTCTCCTGATAAAAAGAAAATAGAACATGTTACAAAGCCAGGCCTCTGTATCTCTGCAGGGCTTTGTATTTTGTTGTTCTCATATATTTTAAGTAATCAGATGAGTGCTACAACTTGGTTTAATTACACACAGATGGAATCTGAAGATGTATTTTATACACGCCAACGTACAAACACAGAAAGGAGAGCACAGCAACTCCAAGTCACTTTGTTGCATGTTTTTAAACACAACTACAACATAGCAGCTACGAATGAGCCATGAAATTTGAACAGCCTAAAAAATTGCCTTCTCACGTGAAAAAAAGCCCACAATTTCCTGTGTTCGTGTAACATGGAATTTCTCCACCAGTGCAACTTACAGATGCCTTACATCTTGAATTTGTCAAATAACACCTTCAAAGTTTTCCACTCATTCCTCAGTGCAGGAGTGCTGACTAATATAAATGTCTTCATTTCTGGAACAAACTGTCTTAACATGAACAGTCTTATGTTTGATTCCACCCAGCCTTATGTTTGATTCCACCCAGCTTGGAAAACAAGAAGCATTGAGAATTTCTACACATTCCCATTTTAAAACTCTGCTTGTGTGTATTGTTGTATTTTCATTTTTCATAAGCTAAGATCTCTCAAAATACCAGGTTATATAAAAGTTCAGTATAAGCACAGCAAGTCTTGCAAAATATATATGGATATTTTCTGAAATTCAACTTTGCATGTTTTCCTCTGAAAGGACAGGTTGGAAATGCAAGTGCTTCATAAGATTCTAGCCTGCTGCCTATATTCATTGAATGGACATCATACAAGCATTCAATACATACATAACGCATGAACACACCAGCCATGATCCCACTCTTCCTTTACAGAACATACATACAGTAATGTTAAACTATGGTAAAATAAGCCCAGAAAATAAATGTAAAATAACTACTCATCTCCATCTCAGCTGCCTGGCCACTAAAAACAACTCCTTTGACACTGAAGAACAATGTTAAATTTCAAAGCATACGACAGACAAACAAAGGATCCTCTTTCTCATGATTTACCTGTATGAATGCTCATGTGCTCCTGAAGACTTCTTTTGGTGACAAAAGACTTCTCACACAAGTCACACTTGAACTGTTTCTGTACTTCATGGAGAGCTAAGTGCATTTTTAATCCATGTTTATATGTAAAGGTCTTGTCACAAACCTAAAAAAAAGTCCATGTTCAGTTGCAGGATAAAGAAAATTCATTATGTAATAGGTGTTTAACTTCAAACACACAAAAAAACCCTGTTATTTTATTCAGAACTAGGATGGCTAAGCCTGTGATTTCACAGCAGCGGCAGAAATAGCTTGTGAAAAAAGGACACCCAAGAAAACATTCTTCTAGATACAGAAATATGAACTTACGCAAACCAACTTCATTGTAGTTCTCAGCGCTGGACTACAAGAATTGTCATCAACAATGTTACAGTAGCTCTCCCTATTCTGAAATACCCTAAATCTTAGGACAGAGCACCGATCCTGAAATAGCAAGAAAAACATTACTAATCTGATGACAGAGTAAAAGGACTTTCTCTTTACCTTGCATGCATGTGGTTTTACACCTGTATGTTTGAGCATATGTATTCTGAGAGAATAAAGCTTGGGGAGAGTTCTTCCACAGATATCACAAATAAATTCTCGTTTAGTTCTCCCTTTCACGGAATGGACACCTGCTTCTGAACCAGCACCTGCAGTGTTCACCTCTGTCTTCCGAGTGTGCCGGACGAGATGGGCTCGCAGAGAGGCGCCATACTGGAACTCTTTTTTACACAACTGGAGGGGAAAAAGAAAGTCCAACTTTGTTTTGCATTTAATACTCAAAAATAACTTATTTAAAAACTTAGATTAGGTACCTAACTCTTAATTCCTAAATTCAGCCAGCTAAGTATAAATGTGAATACAGAACTATGTAACTGCTCCCTCCCCTCTTCCATGCAACTGCCAACCATTTGGGGATTATGAGTTTAAATATTTACTCATATTTATAAAATATTTGTCAAGTGTAAATAAGTAAATCTGCATCATTACAAAAAATGGACAAGAAGGACGTCATCTTTTGTACTTGCCATAAAAATAAAATCTCCAAAAGTGTTTCAGCTCGACATACAGCTGAAAGTTTCATTCATCTCTAATTAACAAGTATTTTGTGCTGACAACTAAAAAAATACTAATTCGGATGTTAAAAAAAATTTTCTTTCTTTCTCGCATGTTCCTTCATACTAACCATTTTTCAGTGGCTTGTTTTCAATCCTATTATTGTTTGGCATTTTATTATTTCTACCTTTTTATTACAATCTAAGTCCTCTTGTTATTATTACTGTTAATTGTTAGGACAAGACAGGCTCACAGAGGGGCACCACGCTGAACTCTTTCACACAGCTGGAGAAAAAAAAAGCATTCTAACTTCACTTTTGCATTTAATACTCCATTTTTTTTTCCTGAAAAGGTAATAAAAGGCTTCAAGTATAGCAATATGATTAGCCAGCCACCAATTTGTATTTTATCTACAGTTAATTAATACCTGTAAGTTCTTAATTTTACAGTTACTCACAGAGTAACTGATCACTTTGCAGAAAGCCAAACTTCCAGCCTAATCTAAACAGTTGAATTTACAGGCAAGGTCAAAAGTACAGCCCAGCCCAGCACTGTCTGGAGCAGCAAATACACTCCCATGTCACACAGTGACATTTTACACCACTCCAGATCAGGGCTATGATCATATCTGAAATCCATAAGGGAAATAAACACACATACCAACAAAGGAAAGGAAAAGGATTGCTAACATCATTACTGAACAAAATTTGAAATACGGAGTTTTACAGAAAAACAAACAAACAACAAAACACCCACAAAATCAATCTTACTGGGCATTTATAATCTTTAGATCTTTCATGTTTCAGTGTGTGCATTATAAGTGCGTAACGTCGCTGGAACTCCATTCCACACTCGTTGCATTTGTGATGAGCTTCTGCTTCATTATTTTCCATGGTCTCTCTTTTGGGCTGTTTCATTTTTTTCCCTCTTTGCACCAGCTTCATGGCAACCTAAGTTGGAAAGACATAACCTATTAATGAACTGCATTTCACATTTTCTCTGCAAAGGTGTTGTTTCTCTCTGTTACTCTCATACTTTACTCATTTTATTTAGTTGCTAGAAAGTTACCCACTTTCACTTCACTGCATCACTACAAATATCACAACGGGTGAAAAAATCAGTCTTGTCTCAAAGATATAAATTATAGTTTATAAAGTATGGTTAATGCCTTCTACGATTTACAAACTATGGTTGAGGGGTTGAACTATATTTCTCAGAATTTCAGAATTGTTTTGGTTGGAGAAGGCCTATAAAATCGAAGTCCAACCATCAACCTAATACCATCATGGGCATTAAACCATGTTCCAAAGTGCCATGTCGACATATTTCTTGAACTACACTGTTCAAGAATTGAGACTACACCATCTCATTGTCCAGTCTGTTCCAAAGCCTGACAACTCTGCCACAGAAAGAAATTTTTCCTACTCTCTAATCTAAACCTCCCCTGGCAGGGCTTGTTAGACTCTATCTCCAGAGGTCCCTTCCAACCCCTACCATTCTGCAATTTGATTATACATATAGGCAGATTACCACCAGTTCAGAGACAACTACCTATTAAACACTGAGCAATTACCTTTGTGAGACCTAAGGGATATTTACAGAAGAACCACAAAATACTACCAGTCACAATTTCTATCAAGTGTTTCTAAAATTCTCCTTAACTTGAACTTCCCTTTTTGGGACTTACATTTGCTTTGCTATGTAAGTTATCAGATTTACGTAGCCAACGAATTTTTACCAGCCAGCAAAACTGAGTTATTAATAGCCTATTAAAAGAAAACACACTACTGTTTTGAAGCAAAATACGCTCTGGGTAAAAGCATCCCAACTTTATTAAGTGGGTTTTTAAGGCACCAGTGAGTCTTTTCTTAGGTAGTATTGGCAGTGCTACCTGGAGCTGATAATCTTGTTTTCCTTTGTAGAAACTTGCTGTCAAATTCTTTAAAAACAAAATTGTAAGTGGTCAGGTTGAAATTTTCTATATCAGGTTTCTTCCCCCTCAGGTTTCTGAGAACAAGGAAAGGGAAAAAAAGTACAATATATGCTAATTTTTAATTTTTGTTCTCTCAAACAAATGAACTATCTGAGTTTTGGAAAATACGTTATCTCTCCCATGTCTCTCAAAACAAAACAAACTATATTTTTCCTTTTTTTATTTTGCTGCTGCTCTTGAAATTTATACAAACTTGGATAAATCAGGCAGCCCCCAAAAACAGTTTTGCTCAGTAAGTGATTAGTAAGAACTTGTAAAATAATCCAGTCAACCAAACCAAGCTTCATCCCAAACATCTCCATGTCAACTGCAATCATTGTAACTCATATCAGCAGTATTTTCTCTGCAACCTCTCTTTCCTGTTATTCTTCCAGCATCAAAACTGTGAACTCAGGAAGTAGTAGTCTCCTTCCCAATGCTTACAGGACACCCAGCATCAAGGAGGAAGAGGGAAGAATTCATAGAATCCACAGTTGGAAGAGACCTCAAAGATCATTCAGCCCAACCCCTAACCCAGCACTAAACCAGGTCTGCAACAAAATCACAGAAGGATGGAGAAGACAAAAATGCTAAAAACCACGAGGTTCACAAAAGCAGAAACCTATTCCTGAACCTAAACTCTGAGAAGCTGTTTAAACCTATTTCCCTTTTCCACTGTCTGTAGACCTCGTCCAGGCTTCAAGCTGGTCAACGGCATCTTAAGGCACATCAAGAAGCATGTGTCCAGCTGGTGAAGAGAAGTTCTCCTGCCTCTCTATTCTACCCTGATGAGATCACATCTGGAGTACTGTGTCCAATTCTGGGGTGTCCAGTTCAAGAGGGGCAGGGAACTACTAAAGAGAATCTAACAGAGGATTACAAGGACAGAACTGTCGAGTCTGGAAGAAACCTCTGACATCCAGTCCAACTGCTTGCCTAGAGCTTGCAATCCCAGCACTACTGCTAAGTTGCTACCACCTCTAAACCATGCCCCTAAGCACCACATCCACACATCTTAAATACTTCCAGGGATGGTGACTGCACCACCTCCATGGGCAGCCTGTTCCAATGCTTGGGAACAGAACATTTCTCACGACAAAAGGCTGAGAGATCTATGAATGTCTAGTCTGGAGAAGGCTGAGGGAGGATCTGATCAGTGTTTACAAATACCTGAAGGGAGGGTGCCAAGAAAAATGGGCCAGACTCTTTCAACTGGTGCCAGTGATAGGATGAGGGGTAACAGACACAAACTGGAACACAGGAAGTTCCATCTCAACATGAGGAAAAACATTGCTGTGAAGGTGACAGAGCACTGGACCAGACTGCCCAGAGTGATCGTGGAGTTTCCTTTTCTGGAGACGTTCAAGATGCATCTGGACGTGTTCCCGCATGGCCTGCCCTAGGCAATCTTGCTTTGGGATGAAGGTTAGGCTTGATTATATCCAGATGTCCCTTGCAACCCCTAACATTCCACGATTCTGTGAAAACGACACTAATGTTCCAATTTCTATCCACAAGGGTGCTGTAATGATACCATTATCCTCCAGTATTTGCTGTAGTAAAGATCTCTTAGAACACCTCTGGAAATTGATATTTGCAGCAAAGGATAGGGCCGAGGAAGAATGAGTAAGGCAAAGAGGACTCTGTCACCAAAATGAATGTACTGATGCTCAGTGAGGTGAACATCACCTTATCCACAGGTAGTGAGATAAAAAGTTTCCAAAGGGGAGAGTAAGACAGTTTCATTCAAAAAAGTCACTAGTTCAATTACTAATATTTCATATGTTTGAGTCCTAGAGTTGTAATCATCAGGGCTCTTTGAACCTTTTCTTTTTTTTTTTTTCACCTGACACTGATCTGATTGGTAGCAGGACTGCACTATTATAACCTTTGACTACATCTTAATAGACCTACATAGGGCGTCAATTTATCTCCAGTGCTCTGTTTTCAAGTCTTAACAAATGCAGGGTCTCTTCTCCACAGATGAATACATTTGACTATGATGACACACACACATCCTAGCTTAAGAATTATCTTCCCAGATCACGAAGAATTTGAAAGAGAAGATAAACCTGTCCAGCCACGGAAGTTGTGAGAAGATACTCAAGCTGGGCTAAGCTCACTGAACATACTAAACATCTTCAACATGGAAGGAATTTTTAAGCCAATTATTAAATTTGGGTTTTCTTTTTGATGCAATTCTTACATCTGAGAAATTACTTTGGTTTGAGGTAATGCTAATTGCTTGAACAAACAACATCCCCCTCCCTCTCAAAAAAACACAAAAACCAAAAACCACACCACAAAAAAAACAGTGCTTGGAATCAGGAAAGAGTCTTTTCAGGTTGGTCTGAACACACTGGATGATAACTGACACAAGCCTAAAAACAGATAGAATACCTGCTGGATTGCAGATTTAGGATTTGTCTTTCTATTTTGCAGGTTTTTTTCAATTCCTTTATGCAATCTGATATATCCCCCTTCGCTAACAGAACGCTGGCGAAGCTTGCTTTTGTAGCTATCATCTTGACCAGAAGCTAGGCTCTCTGGCTGTGAAGTGCTTTGTTCTTCACTTTGCCCACCACAGGACTGCTTGAGTGTTTCTGAACAATCTTCAGAAGCAGTATCCACATTTGCTTTACCACTTTCATTTTGATCTGTCTCAATTTCTTGTTGACTTCGTGTGTGCGTAGCTTCCACAGCTGATGGCTGAGCCTCTATGACAGACACACTGCTGTCAGAAATGTTCTCCAGCAGCTGCATCTTGACATGCTTTTCAGTTGTTTCATCATGTTCTACAGGCTTTGAAAGATCATCTGAAGTGGCATCCACAGGCTCTGACAGCAGGTCAGACTGTGATGCTGCTGGTTCCTCTGTCCCAGCAGAAGGAGGAGCTCCATTCACAGCTACTGTCACTGTGAGCTCAGACTGCTCAGCACCACCCACAGGCTGCATTCTAGGTTCAGTCTGCTCTGATGAAGTTTGTGTTGACTCTACTGTTTGAATGTCTCCTTTCTGATACACTGTGATTTGTTTCTCTTCCATCTGTTTGTGCACATTTTCACACATTTCAAGGACCTCTGGCATGAAGAGATGCTGGGCAAGCATGGCCACTTCTGCCATACTACAGAAGTCAAAAGTTAACTCTGAAGTATAAGCAAATTCCAACAGAGGTAGGAAACTGGACTTGCAGAACCCTACCAGGAGTAAAACAAGAGATTAAAGTAAACAGTCATGATCCCAAATTGCACCAAAATATCATACAACGGTTCACCTTTGATATGGTTAAGCCTGAAGTTTAGAGCAAAGCACACTTGCAAGCAACATTTGACACCTGGGATTTATTTAACGGTAATTTACACAAAAGCATCTTCCTTGTCTCTTTTGTGGAAGTAAACTCACGCAGCTTTTGCAGCAAGTACAACTGAGGTACTGTCACAACAGAATTCTCTAGGTTTCCAGATCTGAGAGCACCATGATATCTTTAAAGCAGATTCACCTTAATTTAACCAGTCTTATTGGACTGTTACATTTAGAAAGTAGTCAGGACTTACATGGCACAAAAATAAAACAAGGAAGCAGCTAACGAAGAGATAAATGTTTACAAATAGGCATTTAGTATAATTTCCCAGATCTGCAAATCATAAATACTTAATTTAGGAGACCTTCTGGACCATCATACTAGAAATCTACTGTTGATGCAGAAACAGACACAGTTAATAAACTGAAGAGAAAGCAATGCAGTAGACATGTTCCATACAATATTCTTCATCACTACAAGGGCATTTTTAGAACATTTATGTTAAGATTGTCTCCTATCTTTACGGTACCAGAAGGTTTGTGAAAATAAGCAGAAACACATATAATAGTGTTTCAGAGACACAAGAAAATTTCATGTGTTCAACTAAATCGCTCTGAGAAGCCAAGCAACATCCCCCTCCTGATGTATTCATTCTCTTGTTTCATTATTTTTTTTTTTTTATTAATACAAGGAGAAATCATGTCTAAGCAAGGTAAAAATCAATTCTAACCCTCCTAGGAATTTTAAGATGAAATCATATACTGCATTCAATAAGGAAAATCACATTCGCAAAACCAGAATGATCACTTGAATACTGAAAATCCACACAAAGTACTTTTAGATTACAATAGGGGAAAGAAGCAAGACAAAATATTTGGTTGCCTTGAACACTTAAGACTGAATCAAATACTGTACACCTTACTTAGGATATGATGTGATTTCTAGCTTTGAAACCCACAACAATTCACCTGACAGATCCACTACAGCTTCATGACTAGAGACAGCTCCCTTTTCAATGAAGAGCTCTCGGAAGTACTCGCTGCTGGCTGCCAAGACAGATTTGTGAGCTTTGTACTCCTCTCCTTCGATCATCAGAGTCACATCACAGAACTGATTGGAAAGCCTCTGCTGATTCAGTTGGTTTAAGACTGACTGAGAATGTTTGGAAGATGACTGCTTCACGAGGCCCTTACTGTCAACCTGTCATAACAACATTGAGAACATTACAGACTCTGTTTTTTAAGCATTCACAGTGAAACACAGAAAATTATTTTCCACAGGAGTACAATCAGTTCAAGACTATATAACAGATTTTAAAACTTTACCATTGTTCTTTCCGTAAATTCATCAAGTCTCACCCACCCTCTAAACAGTTAAAATAGATGACTGAAAAAATGGATAGATATGAATAATCAAGCAGGTTTCTGACTGTATTTTTCAATGCTAAATCAGAAAGTCTACAGTCAGAAATGCTACAGCTTAGATTCAAAAGTCTTTAAATGTGTATAAGCCCATCAGCTGTCATCAACAATTTTACATGGTAATACAGCATCATTTCCTAAGGAACAAACAAAGGTTCCAAGAAAGTCTGAGAAAGTGATGCAAAACTTGTATACTTTCGCCATTCATTTTCCCTTGGGTCCTACATGCATAAATAGGAGTTCAGGTGATTTTATTTCCCAAAGATGATGTAACTATAATGAATTTCATGTCATATATACTAGTAACACATTCCCACAAAAATACCTTTGGCAATGCTAATGTCCTCTTCTTATTGCAAGATTACCACAACAATGGAAAACAGGTCGCTCAGCATTAATAAACATCTTGAACACACTCAGGTGTAAACAATGGTACTTACAAATACAAGCTCATGCTTTGCTATTGGCTGCTTCTTCACAGGTTTTGGGGATATAGCTGGGATTGAAGCTGTGTTACTGAATTCATCATCTGTTTCATTACTGTCTTCATGAGATTTTGCATCCAGTCCTAATTCCTCCAGCATTTCAGAAGGATCTGACAGAGATCTAGAACGATCCAGCTTTTCCTGGCACTTGCTGCATTCTTTAATGTAATCTTTAACCTGCTTAAGAATACCTAAGAAAAATATAATGGAGCTTAATTAGGCTTCTAATCTTCACTCAACTTAAACACATATGTATGTAGGTGATTAGCAAGGCAACATTACATACCTAAAAAAATAAGTTTGCCAGCTACACTTGCCTTCTCCGATTTCTTTTTACCATTTCTTCTCTCACTATTGCACAACATTTTATGTCACTACTGTAATCCATCATTAACTGGAGATAGAGCATTTGAAACAAAAGTATATCAAGGTGACTCTCTCAGGAAGATTTAAGGATAGAAAGAATTTGTACTTATACATTTACCCTAAGAAAACCAAACCAAGAAAACTGCCTGTAGTCTATCCAGCTAGACCTCAGCTTGTCTTACTGATGAGGACAAGAACTGGAAGGTTCGTCTAATGGCTTTTGCAAAATTAGGACCAACTCTGTTATAGTCACTGATGCTGATATCTATTATGAACATCTATTTAAAACAGTTGTTTACGATTTTGAGGTTGAAAGAAATTAACTTCCTGCCAGCACTTCAAACCATAAAACCAAATAACTCAACAGCTCTTAAGCTCAGGGTCCTCTTCTAGGTGCCAAGGCATTTTCAGCATATGGCTTCCATCCCAAATTAATTTTCTTCATTAGGAAAAATTGAAAGCATATATAACAACAGCTGTGGCTCTACAGTTCAAAACCTAGCATGACTTAAAAACATGGGTTAGATGTGCACTGCTCACATGTTCTCAGAGCAAGAGATGTGCTATCATTATATACATATCTCTATAAGGATTAGGCTTCAGACATTCACAGGCTTCAAGACATTCATTCCCATTTCAAACATTTTTACATTTCCTTGATTTCATCTGAAACCAGAGCTAGTTGTCAGGACAGGAAGTTTTTGGTCTTCAGACTCCATATTTAACACTCTTCCAAGGCCACTGGGCTGCACTCCAGCCCACTGCTTCCCAGTTACAGTGGAGACAGACCCTTTTCAGGATGACTGGGTAAAAGTTGCTGTCCACTAGCAGAAGAGGATTATAATGGCAGGCGAAGGAGACACAGGTAGCAGAACACTTGAACGGAAAGCTGGGCATGAATTTTAGTGTTCTCAGTGCATGAAAATTAAGAGAATATAAATTGCGCAAATAAAGGTAATCAACGGGATCAAAATACTGAATACAGAACACTCTCTTAGGACAAACAGAAAATACACTACTGAAGGAAATTTCCAGCACAGGATGACAGCAGATGCTACAACAGTCCAACGTGGGGCTGACACAAGAACCTAGATAAAGACAAGATGATCCAGAATGGACACAATGAGACACCAAATCCTTTCTTGCATTAAAGATACTCAAGTCAAAGAGATCTAGACTGAAAGGACAGGCTGTAGATAGAATAAATACCCTCAAAATCAAGACAGTGAAAAGTAAAGTTTAGCAGATTGTTAAACCAAAAACCCAGCACAAGAGAAGCAACACAAACGGCAGTTGGGCCCTGAGTGACTGCAAAGTGAGGTATCTGGCCAACGGATAGGTAAGACTAAAAGTAGAACACCAAATCCAAAGGGAACATGGACATCGAGTCATTGACTCAGTTGAAAGAAAGTCCCAGTTGGGAATTACTGATGTTCATACACTGCTGTTTACAATGGCTGTGACACCATTCAAAATCCAGTTGAGAATAAGTTTGGTCTTTTTGGTTTCTCATTGGAAGAAAAAGACAAACGTGAGTGCAAGGTTTACAGGCCAGAACTGGCAGCTTTACTATTTACACATGCAAACACCATCTCATCTGCATGCTATTTGGAAAAGGTATTAGGTGGTTAAAAATTGAACTAGGTCACATGGGTTGGATTATCACCCCACACAACGTATACAAGGTTGACAAATCACTACCCAAAGACAGCTGTATGTAACACCTGGATGGAGACAGTCGTGCTTTGTGTTTCCATATATTCAAAATATCACTACTGTGTAAGAATCACAGAACAAAGAATCATAAAGTTCTCTTCTAACCTTGATAATTCTGAGATCGTAACATCCAACCCTCCATGCCTAGAGCTCACAATCCCACCACTACTGCTAAGCCACCACCACCAAACTGTCCCTAAGTACCATTTGCATGCATCTTTGAAATAACCTGCAGGGATGGTGACTTCATTTCCCCGGGCAGACTGTTCCAGTGCTTGATAAATCCTTCTGTGAAGAAGTTTTCGTAATATCCAACCGGAGCCTCCCCTGGCACAACTTAAGGCTATTTATTTCCTTTTGTCTTGTTACTTGTTGCATGCAAGAGAGACTGATTCCCCCACCTCAGTCCAGCCTCCTCTGAGGCAGTTATAGAGGGCAGTGAGATCTCCTCTTAGTCTCCTTTTCTTAAGATTAAAAAAATCCCAGCACCCTCAGCCATTCCTCTTAAAGCACTTCGTCAGCCTGGTAGCTCTTCTTTGGAGAGCGAAGCCACAGGAAAATTTGCTGACCAAGGCATAACTCTCATAGCAATTCCTGCCGCTAACGAGCAACCTACAGACCACGCGCTTTGAGGCGGCGTGTTCCAAGGCACCACACAGCCAGCAAGTGACAGTCCCCTCCCGCTTTCTCCAGGGACGCTACACTGCCACCCTCCTCTGAAATGTGGCCACCGCCGCAGCGGCTGCAACCGCGGCTGTCACCTGCCCTCTGCCCTCCTCTCGGTGTGGCTTCTCTCGCTGTCCGGCCGCCCGCTGCACCTACTCACCTCGCCACCAATATTTCTGCGACAGCCCCTGCCAGGTCTGCAGCCGAGTTCGGTGGGTGCCGTCGGGCGCTAAGTGGGCGGCGCGGATAAGGCGGGCGCGGCGCTCAGCCTGCAGCACCACCTCGAGCTCGGCGAAGCGCTGCTGGTCCCGTTGCCGCCGCTGATAGTACAGGGTGCCGCCGCGCACTACGTAGCAGGCAGCTGCCTTGCGGATCTTGCGCTTGGCATTGCCCTCCGTCCCCGGCGCGTAGGGCTCCCGTTCGTTCGTCAGGTAGCGCAGGATGGCCAGGTAGCTTTCCTCGCTGGACATGGCCGGGCAGAGGTGGAGGACAGGGGTGGGGAGGCTGAAGGGGTAGCCTCCGCGCCCTCAAAGCCACAGCAGGCTTCTCTCCTCACCGCCAGGCAAGGGCACGCCGCTCTCGGAGATGGCGAGGGACGAAGAAGTAGAGACTCGGCTCCAGGGCGGAGGCGGGCACGCCCGGGCCAGTCACATGCGGCGGGCCACTGGCGAGAAACGCGCCCCCAGTGCCCTCGCCGCGGGGTCCGTGAGGCTGCGGAGGCGCCTGCCGGGGCAGGGAAAGCATGCGCTGCCGAGCGGGAAAGGATAGGCGCCTCCCGTGCCGCCGCCGGCCCCTCGCCCAGGCCGGAGAGCGTGGGTCTCGGGTCCGGCAGGAGTCAGGCCCGGGGTGGGAACTTGAGTTTCGCAGCCAGCGGCGGCGGGTGGGAGGAAGAAGCTCGGGCAGCAGCAGCGACGGAAAGACAAAATGGCTGCTGCACAAGAGGAAGTGAGGTCAGAAGCCCGCGCGTTACTTGAGGGGGCGGGAAGGGGCGGGAGCTGAGTGCGGGCTCAGCTCTCTGGGGAAACAGTACCGCCATCTTGGAACCGGGCAAGGGGAAGGCCGGGCGGAAGGATAGGAGCGGCCGTCTTACAGTCCGGCAAAGTCGGTTACGCGTGGGCGCGGGTGTGTCGCTGAGGGCAGTGGAACGGCCTTAGGAGAGTACTTTTACAGCCCTTTTTCCGAAAAGAGCGGCCTCCACTGCAAATCCGGCTGGGAGTAGGAGCGAGGAGAGAATCAGACGTATGTTTTCCCGTTACAGCGTGAGCAAACCTATCCGGAGCACCACAACTGGTGACAGCTGTACCAGCGAAGGCAGAGTTTACGCGGCAGCTGCGTCTCAGTGCGTTGAGCGTGCGCTTTTTTTCCATTCTTTTTTTTTTTTTTTTTTTT
>VWYK01119697.1:17104-28176 GCA_013399775.1 Semnornis frantzii
TTTTTTTTTTTTTTGTTTTGTTTTGTTTTGTAAAAGAAAGACACTATTTTGAACATTAGCTGCTGGTCTTCCTTGTCCCAGTTGTAATTTGGTTTTGTTTTAGCGTGGAGAGAGATGTGATACGCAGCATACCCATACACAGGCAGGAGTATAGCCAACAGCAACTCTTGCCCTTTGCTTAGTGCTTACTATATGGCATCTGTGATCCCTCATACTGAGATACTAACTGGATGAGGCAAGTCTGGCAGAAAGCCGAGAAAATGGTCAGAGACAGAACATGATGCACTAGATGAGACTGGGTGGAATGCAAAGGTTTTGTAAGGACCTTGCAGCTGTTCGCAGCTGCCTCACCAGAAGATGGAGGCAGGCTGTCAAGAGTTGCATAGCAGTGGGCAACAGGCACAGATTATAACAGAGGAAATTCTAGTTATATATATAGGGATTTTTAATTTTTGGTTTTTTTTTTTTGTTAAACCATGGTGGTGGACAAACACTGGAAGAGGTTGTCCTCAGAAATAGGGCATCCTTTCTATTTAGAGTCGTTCATTAGTCAGCTGAGCAACTCGCTCTAAATAAACATGTTTTGAGGCAGAGTTGAAATAGATGACCTCTGGAGGTCCTTTTCAATCTAAATTAGTGAGTCTGTGAAAAAGTCAAGTGTTGGATTTGTTGTAACCATTGAATACAAGATCAGTTACATTGCATTAGGCAAACACAAGAACTCTATTCATTTCCATGTTAATTCATTGCACATCTCTGAGCTGTTCAGTTGCACCAGGCTGGTGCCCTGCTCTGAAGTCTGCCTCACTCACTTGAAGCACAAATTGTGAGAGGGGTAATCTGATGGACGGTTATTTACTCTGTTTCATCTATCAGCTGGAAGTCATGGTTAAACAGCAAGGAGAACTAATATCCTAGTGTTTGGAACCTGCCTGGAGAAGGGCCACAAGAATGATCAGAGGGCTGGGAGCACCTCTCTCTGAGGACACTTTGAAAGGGTTGGGGTTCAGTCTGGAGAAGATAAAGCTCCAGTGAGACCTTATTGTGGCCTTCCAGTATCTGAAGGGGGCCTACAAGAAAGCTGTTGAGGGACTCTTTAAGGGTGTCACGTAGTGATAGGACAAGGGGGAATGGGCTCAAGTTAGAGGAAGGTAGATTTAGATTAATGTTAGGAATTTCTTCACTGTAAGGGTGGTAAAACACTGGAACAGGTTGCCCAGGGAGGTGGTAGAAGCCCCATCCTTAAGGCCAAGCTGGATCTGGCTCTGGGCAACCTCATCTAGTGTAAAGTGTCCCTGCCCATGGCAGGGGGATTTGAACTAGATCCTTGGGATCCCTCCCAACACTGACAATTCTGTAATTTCTGTGCATCTCTGCAGTGACATTAGGCAGCCAAAGCCTGGAAACTTCAAAGCATTAATAAATACTGATTTAATTAGTTGTAGCGGACCATTCTTGTGTATCATTAATGGTATTTCAAGCAGATTGTTTGTAAAAGTCCATCTTCACTTCCAGCTTTTTAGCTGAAAACTTCCACAAGCATACATGCAGTGTGCCGTTCTAAATGTTTGTTTTTTTTTCCTGTAACGAGGAGCTTTTGTTCCCTTCTTTCACCTTCACTTATGACTCCTTGACTTTCAAGCATCTTATTGAATCATTTGAATGCCTTAAATTTCACTGTGAACATGAGTAGCTCCTATGCTTTTTTGTTGTTTTGGTTTTTTGAAACACAATTGTTTGGAAGATACTGATGCAACCAAAAGTAGATCTATTTTAATAGGCTGCAACCTTTGTCCGCTCCTATCTTTTTTGTTCATAAGCCAAAAACATGTCATGCAACTCAAAACTCACAAAAATTTAACCAATGGCATCCCTCTGGGGATGGAAGGGAACATCTCTGCATTCTGGAGGTTAAATGGCTTTGAAGTGTATACCATCAATTGCATTTGAAGCTCATTCAGCTTTCACAGCTACTCTTTTTCCTGACAATAGCTTTTAGGAATTCCATCATTTTGTCATTTGCTGACCCAGGAGCTGCATCTGAATCTTTGCATCTAACAGCCACACAGTCCATGATACCATCCATTCCCTTCTTTTCAACCTCTTCCCCCTTTGATCCTCTATCATTTTGCTACATGTCTACACAAGGAATTAATTAGCCTTTTAAAGTAATTTACAGACTACTACATAACCCCTTTTAGTTTGCATCTCAGAGTTTCCATCTCAGTTTTTAAGCCACTTGTGATAGATGTGGAATAAACCTGTACTTATCTGCAGTTTTATCCTTCAGAGTAGAATAGCTCCTCAAGCATCAGCTCCATCTTCCCTGCCACCCCAGTCACAAAATGTGTGCTGAACAAGCAGACTAAGAAATCAGGTGTTTTAGGGAAAGATGATGTTTTTCAGTCTGCAAAACGAGACATGGTTATACTGAAGAGAATTAATCTGCAAAAATCCCACACAATTGAAGAGAACATGAAACAAACTATGAAAGTTAGTCAGATGTTTATTCAGCGTGTTAAAGAGTTTGGCAAGTTAGCGCTTTCCACCAACACGGGGAGCAGAAACCTTGACTGGCTTCACAATCTTCTGCTTAGGTGCTGCCTTTGTAGGAGCCTGTAGAGAAATAATAGAAGTACAAATGAAAAGAAGCAATTTATCTGCAGTCTTTAAAGTCCCCATGTGTATTTACATAAAGATTCCTGACAGAAATCAGGCAAATTACATCAGATCAGAACTACAAACTATGAGATTAGAGTTATCAGATAGTTACACATATACTACCACTCTAAGCCTGCAATGTTTATGATGCGAAGTTATTAGTAAGTAGTAACAAGAGATGTGGGCGTTCATCAATATGTCATTACCTAGTGAACATGTCACATCCAGACAAGTTTTAAGCCATCAAGAATCTCTGATATATAGTCAAAAAGTTGTTCTACTGTGTTTATTTCTTCTGTTAAAAAAAGGGTCATGCTATTCATCTGTTTAACTTTAGTACCAAAGTTTGGCCAAAGTGCTTCCAGCTCCAGATGGTCACTTCCCATTAAACACTGCAACGAAACACTTCTCCAATGAGCTATATTCCATTTAAGGATTTCTAGCCACCTGCTGCATCTTACCTTTGCAGCAGAAACAGCTGTTTTCTTGGTTGCCTGCTTAGCCTTCTTGGCTTCTTTTGCAGCCCTGTTAATTGAAAGAAAGAGTAACAGTGACCATGTCTGCCATTGTTTCTTTGTCTCAGCACTGTAAGAAGTCACTAAGACCAAGAAAGGGATACATTACTTCAGGTTTATCCTGTGCATTCTGTACCCTCTGGGGAGACTACTACAGGGACAGCAGAACAGTGTGAGCCAAAGGCGGTGTTTTCACAACGGGAGAGAGCTAGGAGAGACCCTTCCCTGCTGCTACTATCCCTTGCTGAGGTTACTCAGCATTGCCTCCAAATGTCCTGACTTAAACCAACCACAATGAAGCTTACAGAACACGGAGCTCCTCTAGAGCTTAAGCTGTTATATGAAAAGCATTAATCATCTTTGAAAAGCCTAGGGCAGCTCCATTTATCTCTGGTGTCTCACCTAATAGCTTGTTCCCTCTGTGCCTTTCGTACTTCGGGCTTCTGATTTCGTTTAGCCATGATCTCAGCTAAAGATGCACCAGTGATAGCCCTCTGGAACTTAACAGCACGGCGCGTACGCTTCTTTTGTACCTCTTCCTAAAATGACAGAAGACAGACAACATTACAAGACATGTAATAAAAGACTAGAGACAATTATACAAACAGGCTGCTATTAAGGTTGAAGCTATTCCAAAGCTGTATACAGTAGAATTTTACTCCCTTTTTACCAGATGTTTACTCCAAAATTTTACCAGACTTGGTAGAGTTAGATAATGGTCGGACTTGATGATCTTTTCCAACTGAAACAATTCGCTGACTCTAGGATTCTCACTTCGGAGGTAAATGATTTCTTGATTTGCCAAAGTGCCAAAGCAGATAAATGCCAAAAAAAAAGCAATGTAGTGTCCTTTGCGAGATATTAAAAGGAAAAAAAAAACACAAACGAAACAAACAAACAAAAAAAAACCACAAAAAAAACAAAACCCAAACCCACCAACAAACAACAACCAAACAAAAATACCCCAAACAAATTAAAAAGCACACAAAACTTCTGCATCAACTCTCCTTCTCTGGCAAAAACTTTTGCCTACTGGCAAAAACACTGACTTGCAGAATCAGAATCATAGAATTATTAAGGTCGGAAAAGACCTGTAAGATCAAGTCCAACCTTCTACCCAACACCTCCATGAACACTAGACCACTTGTAACACTTATTCGAGGCGTTCTAAATTCTCTCATGCTGTGCAAGTTTAACATGAGCACTGAAATTATCTCATGCTACAGGCCTTATTTTTTTTTTCATATAAGTAATAAAAAGACAGACCTCCTACCAAGTAACAGCCCAAAATTTTCAAGAAGAGTTTGTGAAAAGTTCCCCTAATCTTTAACCTCTAAATCAGCTACGATGTCCCCATTTTATAAAGTCTGCATATTAAACAGCACTACACATTCTTTCTAAACCTAGTATTTTTTAAACATATACCATGTAATTGTTAAAATCTGTAGAACCTACTGTGATTCTGAGAACTGCCTCAAAGAAGTGACACAATGATTTTGATCTGGTTACCTCTCAAACATAAATCTGCAGATAAACACATACAAATGCACTCACGTCTTCACCGTTATTGGCCAGCATACTCTAGGTACCTCCAGCATACCAGTGACCATATCTTTTGGCAGAAAACTTCAGAGTATTGTTAGTTGGTGTATACTTACTGACTGTCCTTTCTTGTGTTTACGCCGATACAGAACAGTCCAGTTGATCTGACGGGGGTTTCTCTTAGAAAGGAATGCAGACTCACATTTTGCATTCAAGAACTGAAAAACCTGAGAAGGTGAAGGATTTGGGGTAAGCTTTGTTTCCAAATAAAAACATTAACACAGTGCAGCAAATGAAGTAATTTATTGGTTTTTAACAGTCATTACTTTTCCTACACAACTCTGACGATTCAGAATTTTGTTTTGTTGATTTAAACTGATCTCTTAAAAGGCATTCTAAACCCACTTAGTTTTTCCAAGGAAAGCTTAAATTACAACTTGCATCCTCTGCCACACTATATTCAAGGCACAGCTTTAACAGCCACATCCAGCAGCACTCTGCCAGTGTCCTCAACTATGAACTTTCTGTACGCAAGTCACAACTCGGCCAAAGAAACACAGGGAGACTAATACACTGCCCAAATCCTTCTTGCATACTCACATTAACCTTTCTGCCTACAACAGAACTAGACTGAATTATTCACTATACAATTCAATCTCAAGTATAAACTAATTCCCAGGAAAGCACTTAAGGATTCATTCAGACAGATTCACTTAACTGTCACCTCCCAGGATATCTAAAACCTCAACACTTCTTTCAAAGATAACGAGTAGCTTATTTCTAATTCCGACAGCCCTATCTGTATGAGATAGGACAGCACGTCCAAGGGCTTCTCCCCCCCACTTTATCCCAATGATCTGTACCCAACTTATTGCCAAGTCTGTTTGTTTTAGCAAATCTTAGTATTAGAAACTGTATGTTTAAGTAGAATTTTTACAAAACTCTGGTACTTTCGTCCAGATGCTTTCAGACATTCTTCCCAAAACACACGACTCAAAATTCAAGCATAACCAAGGTCCTCCTACGAACCAGATCTGACAACAGCTATCACACATGAAAAAAGACATATAGACACTATATTCTCACAAAGCTCAATGTAAGCGATTCAGACACACGCTACAGAAACGCCACCGGAGACCTCGGCCAACACCTAATTCGCCAGTGCGTGTCAAGAGCGAGTCTTTCGCTTCCCTCAGCACCGCGACAGCCCCTCAGGCCTCCCATCCTCCCACTTCTACAGGGCTCGTTCCTGCTAGCCTCTCCTACTCGACACAGCAGCTGCCCCCACCCCGCGGGGTCCGCCCGGACCTCACCTTGCCGTCTGTGCGGGCGTAGCGGCGCCCGTGGCCCGGGTAAATCTTGTACCCACTGAAACTGCACAACTCGACCCTGCGCGGGAAAAAAAAGAGTTAGGGGAGCGCGGATTAGCGGGATGAGGAAAGCACGACCTTCTCGCGACCTCCCCATAGCGGATGGCTACGGATGGGGCAGTGGGGAGCCGTTAAAGTTCTTACTTCATGATGGCGGCAGCTCCGAGGTGGGTGGCGGCCGGGACGAAAAGGAACGAACGCTGACAGGAAGTGCCGCACAGCACGGCGGTACCGCCCTTCCTGCGCAGGGTCTGACGGGAAGGCAACGGCTCCCCGGCTGGAGGGGTTGGTGGTTGTCCGGCAGTAGTGCTTACGCCGTCTGGGCTTTCCGTCGCTCTGTTAAAATCCTGCTGCGCGCCTCCATATGCAGGACCTTCCATCCTAAGGCAGAATAAAAGACAAGGTTTTTCAGTCGCGGTGTACGGCCGCCATTTGGCGTCCAGCATTCGGTTGCCGGGCGGCGCTGGCAAGCTGGAAGCATGGCGGCAACGGAGATTGTGGCGAAGACCGAGACTGCCTCGCCGGCTTTAGCGGGTAAGAAGAGCACGGGACGCAGGGAGCCCGGCGGGTTGCAAGTGCTGGGGGCCGGCTAGGCGCTGTGCCGGCAGGTGTTTGTTTGGGTCGTCGTTGTGTGCTGGCGAGAGGCGGGGGGCGCGCAGAACACCCTGGGAGCTGTAGTTCGCAGTAAGGTGTGCGCAAATCTGGGTTTCGGGGCTCGGACTACAAGTCCCGAAAGTCCCCACGTCTCTATATAGGGCGCGGGGGTGCTTGGCTGAGGGGGAGCTAGGGTGGCACTGGAGGGACTGGGGCGCGCAATCTCATTTAGGGGTTAAGGGGGTGGCTTGGCTTCTCTCTGCGTACAGCCAGCACCTGAAGTTACCGAGCGGGGCTGGAAGCCATCAGGATACCGCAAGGCGACTACTCGGCCAACCTGGCTTGGGGAGCGGGGATCGCCGCTTAGCAGCGGGCTTGGCTCTGGACATGGGCCGGAGGGCACCTAGAGGGACTGCCAGTCCTGCTTAGGTCAAGGCCCCTGAGGAGAAGTTTGCCCGCAGACTGGTAGAAAGTAGACCAGGAGTTAAAATAAGGCTTCTTTTTCCTACAGTGGAGGGCATAGAGGTCTCGGAGGGCTCTCTGAGATTGCAGTGTCTTGCTTCTTGTCTCTGTCTGAAAGAATAGTGCGTTATATCAATGCCCTCCTGGCTTTGAAGGTTTAAGGGATCAGTAAGTGAGCCGAGTCTCGTGCGAAAATGATGAGCATCTGAAGTCTCGTAGTGTACGTAGTTGCCAAATGAGCAATAAGCAATTCTAAAACGTTTTTCTGGGTACCGTTAGAAAAGTTGCATTCTTGAAATGCTATACCAGTGAGTCTTTCTAATATGACATTATATTAACTTTCCTAAGATATATAGAAAGGTTTTGCTATATATGTAGAGTTTTTGCTTAAGGAAGTAAACTAAAGGATCCGCAGCTTACTGTAAGGATACAAACAGAACCCCTTGGCATGGGACCTTTGCTTCTTTGAATTGGAAAGTTGTCCATAAAGGATACTCCTGGACAACTGAGATAAGACCAGAATCCTAAGCTCCTCTTACACCTCTCTGAAATCCTTGCATTGTCTGGCATCATGGATGAATAACAATAGGAAGACTATCTCCTGAGATGTTTAGATCAGTAGGAAAGCAGGTAAATGGTGATGCCATAGACACAGAGTTTCTTCACAAGTCATGGAGTGATGAGGGTTGGAAGTGATCTCTGGAGATCAAGTCCAACCCCACTGCCAAGGCAGGTTCACTTGGAGACGGTCACCCAGGAACGTGTATGTGTGGGTTTTGAATGTCTCCAGAGGTGGAGACTTTACCACCTCTCTGGGCAGCCTGTTCCAGTGCTCTGACACCCTTAAAGAAGTCTCATGTTTTGATGTTATTTCTTGTGTTCAAGTTTGTGCATGTTACTACTTGTCCTGTCACTGGGCACCACTGAAAAAAGATTGATCTGTCCTCCTGACACCTACCCATTCAGTATTGATAAGCATTGATGAGATCTCCCCTCAGTCTTGTAGAATAAAAAGTCTCAATACTCTCAGTATTTCATTATGAGAGTGATGTTCCAGTCCCCCAGCATCTTAGTAGCCCTTTTCTGCACCCTTTCCAGCAGTTTGCTGTCCTTGAACTGGGGAACCTGGAACTGGACACAGTACTCCAGAAGTGGCCTCACCAGGGCAAAATAGTGGGGAGGAGAGGGAGAACCTCCCTTGACCTGCTTGCCACCCTCTTTTTGATGCCATTGGCCTTCTTGGCCGCAAAGGCATATTGCTGGCTCATGGTCCTCCAGGTCTTTTTAGTTCTTGTGTGTATTAAGTTGCAGTTAATAGAATTATGTTGTAAATGCTTGAAAGGTAGAAGAACTGTGTGTAAAATCATGTACTGAGTGCCCCAGTTTGAACAAAACTCCTTGTGCGTGAAAAAGAATTACTTTTGTAGTTCTGTACTGTGGAGCCTATCTCTGTCTTTGATTGGCATGGGCCAGTTGTAAAATTTTCTAACAAGACTTTAGACAAATAGGCAGGTGCGAAGTTTAGCTTTTTGTTAAACTGATCCAAAGTGAGAAACCTCCCTAAACGTGAAAAGACAGGAGTGTGACTGTTACTGTTTCTACTGGCTCCACGCTGCTGCTCTTCAGAGATAGTAGATTTGCAAAGCAGTGGGAAAATGGTGTCATCAGAGATAGTTCTCTAAAAGCATATTCTCTGGCTGACAAAGCAATACACCACAAATGTCATTCGGTTTGTTTTTTTCCCCCATCCATTGAATAACTAAACCCTAGAAGCCTGCAAGATATAAGAACCTTAAAATGTTGTGCATGTTAAGGTAAGAACACTGTTGGAACATGCTGCTGAAAAAGGCAATGTTACTTAATTAGCAGATAGTAAGAGAAGAGCAATAGGAAGGGTGTAAAAACATACAGCAGAGGCTTAATATATAAGAACTATTATTAGCAGGTGTCACCGTGGTTACCTAGTGGTTCAAGTTCCCTGTAGATGGCAAATAGTTTCTGTTAACTTTATATAGTACCAGTTTTTGTGTGAAACATCTGAATGTGTACTCCATTAATTAAACAATATGCTAACTTATTTACAATTAGCTCCTGCTGGGAGTATCACCAGTACTGTGGTATGACTGTATGAATGGATTCTTTGTTTTGGCTTTTTACCAGTCAAAACACCTTTTCACTAGGTGCTTTGCTGGAAAATATGAGACATTTAGTCTATCATTACAATTTGAGGACACAAGCACCAAAATCCCAATGTGCTCAAGGGTTTGGTCAGTGAAGGCCTGTATTGGAATGTTTGGCTTTGGGTTGGACACATTTGCTGCCCAATAAGTTAAGATCGTTGAATACACAAGATTAGATTTTGCAACAGCCAAACTGCTAAAAGGGAATGTGTCTTAAAACATCTGACACAAAGTTTTAAAGGGTAGGTTGAATCTTAAGTTTGTTTCTTCTCTGAGGTTTAAACATCCAAATTCTGACAATAGTGAAGTGTTTCACAAGCTGAAACTTTGAGTTTGCACCTAGAGTGCACTTTCAAAATAGATTAAAGTTACTGTATTTTTTTCTTTGAAATACAGACAGGGAAAAGGAAGAATAGGCTTCTATTCAGTGGTCTAGCTTTTTGAGGACCCGTTCATAACAAGGTAGTTTATTTTCCTCTGGCTGAGGACTGTCAAGAGGTATTTCACATTTATGAGTTAAGTGCCCTAAATTCAATACTGTGACAGCATGTTTGTAACTCTACAAGATGGCAAAGTTTGTAGGTTTACATCCTCATCAGATTTCCTATGTTTTGATTGAAGAAAGGATAAATTATAATTCCCTTTTTCCCAGACTCCTCCTCTTCCTTTTAATTTGTATTTAATTTTTGTGTGTGTATGACAGGTACGGTTGCTGTTGTTTGTGGAGTGTGACACTACAAATGTGTATTGGGCATGCTTGCCTAGAAGGAGATACTTAGTTATAATGCTTACACATAGTTTTCATGAGTTTTCAGATGCTCAAAACTTAAAAACCTTTAAGAATTTTTTTTTAAAAAGGAGATTTTGAGATTTAGAGGTTTGGATATTGCACTTTGAAATTTAGGGGTTTGAGTGGTTTTATTGTGTTTTGTTTGTTTAAGGGTTTGGTGGGGTTTTTTTGTTGTTGTTGTTTTGGGGTTATGTTTTTTTTTTTTTTTTTTTTTTTTTGGAGGGGGGATTGTTTGCTTGTTTTTTTGGCTTCCCACTTCAAGGGATATATTATTGACTTTCCCAGAATTCTTAAATGGGATGGGGCCTGGAATTCATATTTTCTAGTAACTGATCCAGTTACCTCTTAAGTGTTTAATCTGAAGTAATTTGCTTCAGTTTTACATGGAAAACAGAATTATTTTGTTCTTGAAAATTAACTGTGTGCATTATGGAACAAATCCATCTCTCTTGCTTTAATTTTTCAGTATATATTCTCATGTGTAAAGTGTTGACTTTGAGGTTGGTTTTCTTCTCCTTCTCAGGTTTGGTTGTAAACTTGTCGGGTCAAGGATTGCAAAAACTGGTTCCAACCTTACCCTGCGATGCTGATACTCACACACTGATTTTGGACAAAAACCAGATAATTAAATTGGAACACTTGGAGAAATGCAGGAATCTGATGCAGGTCAGTGTTACCTGACTGGAATTTACTGTGAGGTAAAGGTGCTGTGATGCTAATTTCAGACCTTTTGCTTTAAGACCATATTGTATAATTGAAGTAAATTAGCATTTGCTGTCTTCATAGGAAAATAAATGATGACTAACTAAAATAGACAACTTTATTTTCAGTTTAACTCTGGAGCTGATAGTGGGAGAGGCTGTTTTGTTACTTATGGAGGTAACTAAAAATTAAATCAATCAATCCTAATGGGGAGAGGTGTTAAAATTACAGTTAGTCACTGGTAGCTCAAATTTTA
>VWYK01119701.1:12959-24364 GCA_013399775.1 Semnornis frantzii
ACGGTGGGAGGGGGCGAGGGAGGGCAGCTCAGGACAGGGTTCAACTGGAGCGGGAAAAACGAGGCCCCTGGGGCAGACAGGGCCAGGGTTAGCCACGGCCGCGAGCTGCCCCTACTCTGCCGTGATGCAGAACCCCAGCATGGTGGAGACTGGAAGGGACCTCTAGAGATCATCCAGCCCGAGGTCCCGGCTAAAGCAGGGGAACCAAGAACAGCTTGCCCAGGGTCACAGTGGCCAGGTGGGGTAGGAAGCTCTCCAGAGAAGGGGACTCCACAACCTCTCTGCGCAGCCTGCTCCAGGGCTCCAGCACCCTCACACCAAAGAATTTTCTCCCCCTGTTCAAATGGAACCTTCTGAGTTCCAGTTTGTGCCCCTTGCCTCTTGTCTTGTCCCTGGGCACCCCTAACAAGAGCCTGGCCCCGTCCTCTTGCTCTCCACCCTTTAGCTCTTGCTGAGCATTGCTCAGCTGCCCTCTGGGGCTGCTCTTCTCCAGGCTCAACATCCCCAGGGCTCTCAGCCTTTGCTCCTCAGAGATTCTCCAAGCCCCTCAGCAGCTTTGTAGCCTCCTCTGGCCTCATTCCAGTAGTTCCCTTTCTCTCTTGTACTGGGGAGCCCAGACTCAGCACTCTCTATTCTGCCCTACTGAGGCAACGTGTAGGGACGAGAGCTCCTTCCTCGCCTGCAGGTCACACTCTTCTTAACGCCCCCAGGGCTGCCTGCCAAGCTGGCTGAATTTAATGGGAGTGTTTAAGCCACT
Source organism: Semnornis frantzii (assembly GCA_013399775.1). Taxonomy (NCBI): domain Eukaryota; kingdom Metazoa; phylum Chordata; class Aves; order Piciformes; family Ramphastidae; genus Semnornis; species Semnornis frantzii. Next base: position 13,717 of record VWYK01119701.1, read on the forward strand.
TGGGCAATAGTTTTAGAAGCATAAGAGCAGCCACTGCTTCCCTGGGCCCCTGCACAGCAGCCGGTTTGATGCATTGCCCCATTATGTTTACAATAGACCCACTTGGGTTTATGGTGGCTGATTGTCAGTGAGCCCCTCTGGGTTCTCTACCTCTTTTTGCAGCATCATTACTACCTCATTGACTTACTGCCTGGGGCTCTGGGACTGCAGGGCTTTGACACGACAGAGTTTCTCTCTCTTTTTTTTTTTTTCTCTCCTCTTTTCTTTTTCTTCTCTTTCTCTTTCTAAAAGTTTTCCAGTAACCTCCCCCCTTTCAGCTCGGGTGAGAAGACAGAGCTCTGTACAATTGCATCCTTTCTCAAAAGCTGCTTCCCTTCTCTCCTCCTCTCCCCAAATCCAGGAGGAGATAAAATGAACGAGGTAAAGGAAGCTCTGAGAAACGTGGAGCAGAAGTACAAGCTCTTCCTGCAGCAGCAGTTTACATTTATTGGAGCACTCCAACACACCCGGGAGGCTGCACATGACACGATCAGACCTGTGGCAAGCATCAGCCAGGTACAAACTCTTCAGCACAAAGTCCTCTGCCGAGGAGGAGAGGGACTGGGGCGGTGCTGTCGCACACTCGGGTCGAGCTCAGGGATGAATAAATGCTTTTGCTGAGGGAAGATGCACATCAACCCCCTCCCTGGTAACATTTAGCTCTGCAAACTAAGTGGCAGATTAAGTAGGGGAAAGAAATGCCTCGTGTTAGGCCTGCCTGTTGGCAGAGGAGGAATCTGATTGCTGAGCAGCACTCGATGATTTAGTTTAACACCCTGGGTTGTGCTGCCGAGGTGTAGCCAGAAATACAGGATACAAGAAAACAATCAACCCAAGCCTCCTTCCCCAGCCACACATGGAATCTGTAATCCTTAACTTGCAGTAACCAGCATGCTTGCCTCTTCCCCCTGGTATTGCAGCTGCTGTATCTTTCTATAGTGCTTATTAAAAATAATGGCTGTGTTACAACAGAGGGAGGATGATGGATTGAGGGCTCAGCCTCCCAGGTGGGCTTGGGGTTTTCTGGGCTGGTAAGTGAATTGTCTTGGAATTTTTATAACATGGGATGTTTTAAAGTAGTGTGAGGAACTTAGACCACCTGCTGGCAGAGGGGGAAGAAGAAATATCTAATATCAGATTAGAACTGCGGGTTTGAGAGAGCAGAAGCCAGGCACAAAGCCCAGGGAGGGTGCCAAAGCCAGGGTGAAAAGCAAGCTGCTATTAGGATTAGGACAGAAGTGAGTTGGTTCCTTTCCAAGGGCTGAGTCTCTCTGAGAGAAGAGCTTTGCTCCTAACATCAAAGAGGACCATGGCAGCTATTGCACTGGACCATTTCTTCCCAGGGCATGCAAAAGTGCCAATGTTTCAGTGGTACTGAGCAAACCTGGGCTCTGCTTCTTGGCAGCACCCACAGAGGTAACACTTTCAGCAGGGACACAAGGGAATGGATTGAAGCTTGAGGGAGGCAGATTTAGAGTGGAGGTGAGGAAGAAATTCTTTCCAGTGAGGGTGGTGAGACACTGGCACAGGCTGCCCAGGGAGGCTGTGGATGCTTCCTCTCTGGAGGTGTTCAAGGCCAGGCTGGATGAGGCTGTGAGCAACCTGGGCTGGTGGGAGGTGTCCCCTTCAAAGGTCATCTTCTCCATGCCCCCTGCACTGAACAGGGACACCTCCAGCTAGCTCAGGCTGCTCAGTCATCAAGTCTGACCTGGAATGGCTCCAGAGATGAGGCCTCAATCACATCCCTGGGCAGCCTGTTCCAGTACTCAAAGCTCCCATGAGTCCCTGGCTGTGGCCATGGCATTGCCCAGTGCAGGGTCTGCCCTTGAGCTCTGCTGGCTGCAGCTCAACTGCTCAGCACCAGGTGGCTGCTGCAAGCTTCCTCCCTCTAGTCCTGGTCCCCATCCTAGTTCTGTGGCTGATGTAGGCCAGCAGCAGTCCTGCTGTCCCACTGGTGACCATGCAGGCTGAAATGCTGCTCTCTTTAGGCCTGTTCCTGCTCACAGCTGCAATAAACAATCCACTCACCAGGACTCCAGGCTTGGTCAGCAGCAGGGAAGGAGGAAGCTGCAGTGAAAATGGACCCTCAGGGGCCATCTTTTATTTTTCCTTGCAAACCTGCTGAGAATTTGCCCAGACACAGACTGAGGCTTTCCTGCATGCAGCAGCTGTACCCCTGCTGGAACAGCTACTTTGTTCCTGTCTTCAAGTCTTACAGACAGCACTGAGGGTGTCAGAGCCCAGCTCTGACTGCCAGCCACAGCTCAGGGGTGTCTATTGCAACCATTCCTGGCTGAAGTGCCTCTGATTTTTTGGGAGAAGATCCTCATTTTGTCATGCTGTGCCAGGCACTCTGAGTAACAAAGCTGCTCCAGACACACAGAGACTCTCCTGGCTGGGACAGATTAGGAAGGACAATTGCAGGTTAAATGGATTTAGTCTGAAGTGACATCTGCAAAGGAAACCACATCCAGGGGTGCCAAATAAAAACCCACAAAGAATGAGTGAGGCAAACACTGCCTCAGAGCAGTCATGGAGTCATAGGAAGGTTTGGGTTGGAAGGGACCTTAAAGATCATCTGGTTCCAACCCCCCCACCACGGGCAGGGACACCTTCCAGTCCCACTTGGGTGGCTGCCCTCACCTCCCACTCTGCCTCATCAGTCGTGGCAGTGGGTGCCCTGCTCAGAGCAGGCAGAAAACTCTGATCAGAGAACTACAGAACATTAGGGGTTGGAAGGGACCTCTGGAGATTGAGTCCACCCCCCCCGCCAAGGCAGCTTCACCTAGAGGAGCTCACACAGGAACACATCCAGGCAGGTTTTCAATGTCTCCACCACCTCACACCAACTCCTTTCTGCAGTGCTGGCAGCAGGGCTGTGGTTTTGGCTGTGCTACTCCTATCTTACACCTTCTTCAAAGAGGGGAGGAAGGCTCCCTGGGGTGCTGCTGAGCAGGTTCCCCCACCCCAGTCCTCTTCAGTCCTGATGAATGACAAGCAAACATCTCTGACCTGCTCTGGAAATGTTACTGCCTGCCACGGTGCTGCAGTTCCCCTGGTGGCTCACACCTGCAGAGGCACAACAGGAAGCAGCTTCTCATCCCTCAGCAGCTTTGCAGCAGGAGGTCACTGCTACCCACCAGGCATGACCCCATCTCTCCCCACACACAGGTACAGACCTACATGGACCATCACTGCCACAGCTCCACAGACAGGCACATCCTCACCTTGTTCCTAAGCATCTGCAACGACCTGAGCAACCTCTGCAACAAGCTGGAGGCTCTCTGCTCTGGTACCACCACTGGGGACATTCTGGAGAGGTGCAAGCTGCTCCTCAGCCACAGCAACGACCTGAGCACCATCCGGGCCAAGTAAGGGCTTCTGCAGCAGCTCAGTGCCTTGGGAGGGCTGCCACAACCCACAGTCCCTCTCCACTTCTCCATCAGCTCTCCTGCAACACCCTCCTGGCTTTGCTGAGGGTACCAGGTGCTGCCCAGTTCAGTGTTCCAGCTGCTGGGCAAACATCAGCAGCCTCCCTTCCCACAAAGGGAGTTTGGTTGGTGGTTCTGTTCTGTGGTGGAGGGCACAGAGGGCAAATGAGCACCCTGGCACACTCAGGCAGATTGAACTTCTCCTTCCTCCTATCCCTGCTCTGCATGGAGCTGTTTTCTCTGGGCCAAGTGCCTTTGTACTCCTGAGCTCTTCCAGATGGGGCCCAGCAACCAGGAGAGGCTGTCCTGTGTCAGGCAGGAGTTCTTTCTCCAGGGGCAGTTCTCTCCATGCCTTTTGGCTCTGGGGAACTGCCTGGCTGCACCTCTGCCCTTGCCAGGGGACCCAGGGTGGCACTATGGGCTCACCAGTGTCCCACTGCTGCCACTACCCAGGCCACTTACAGAACCATAGAATGGTAAGGTTGGAAGGGACCTCAAGGATCACCTGGTTCCAAGCCCCTGCCATAGGCAGGGACACCTCCCACTAGCACAGGTCACTCAAGGCCTCATCCAACCTGGCCTTGAACACCTCCAGGGAGGGAGCAGCCACAACCTCCCTGGGCAACCTGTGCCAGTGTCTCACCACCCTCACTGCAAACAACTTCCTCCTAACATCCACTTTCAATCTCCCCTCTGACACTTCAAACCCATTCCCCTTGTCCTGCCATTCCCAGCCCTTGGCAATAGTCCCTCCCCAGCCTTCCTGCAGCCCCCTTCAGATCCTGCAAGGCCACTCCAAGCTCTCCTGGAAGCCTTCTCCTCTGCAGGCTGCAGAGCCCCAACTCTCTCAGCCTGTCCTCACAGCAGAGCTGCTGCAGCCCTCTCAGCATCTTGGTGGCCTCCTCTGCACTGGCTCTAACACTTCCATGTCCTTCCTGTGCTGGGGGCTCCAGAACTGCACCCAGGACTGCAGCTGGGGTCTGAGGAGAGCAGAGCCAAGGGGCACAATCCCCTCCCTTGCCCTGCTGCCCACACTGCTCTTGCTGCAGCCCAGCACACAGTTGCTGTCTGGGCTGCACTCACACTGCAGCCTCATCTGGAGCTTTTCCTCACCCCACACCCCCAGGGCCTGTTCCTCAGGGCTGCTCTCAGCCATTCCCCACCCAGCCTGGAGCTGTGCTTGGGACTGTGCCTACCCAGGTGCAGGACCTTACACTTGGCCTTGTTGAATGTCATGAGGCTGCCCTGGGCACAGCTCTGCAGCCTGTGCAGGTCCCTCTGGATGGATCCCTGCCCTCTAGCAAGTTGACTTGTTTGCTTCTTCTGCCCCACAGATACCCCCACAGTGTTGTGAACCACCTGAGCTGTAATGAAGCAAGGAATCACTATGGAGGTGTGGTGAGCCTCATCCCCATCGTGCTGGACTCCCTGAAGGAGTGGGTAGCCCACGCTGAGAAGCTGCCACGGGAGAGGCTGAATGTGAGTGGTGGAAGTGCTGCCTCTGAGCAAAGGGCAGCCCAGGAGGCACCAGCCAGGGCAGCCATTTCCCAGACACCAGCTTCTCCACACCTCAAAGCTCAGACCTCAACTAGTAACAAAGCTAATGCACAGGGGCAGGGGAGTAAGCATGGCCAGAAGAAGCAGCTACATGACACAGAACATCCCAGTGGGAAATGCAGAGGCCCCTGGAAGCCACCAGGCAGAAATGCCTTTTAAAGCACCCAAGCTCTTGCATCTTCTGCTTTCATCAGGTGGCTGATTGAAGACAGTGAAATAAATAGTAGAGACCTTTCCTGTCCAAGTCTGCTTTCTGAAGAATTAGCCCTGCAAGCCAGCCTTGGGCAGGTCCAAACTCTCTCTTGCTGATGGAAACTCTCCTGCCAACCCAAGTAGCTGTAGCACTGCAGCTGGTCCCTTCCACCAGCACTGCAGACAGAACATGGAACAGTCAGGAGCAACTGGGGCAAGATGCCTAAAGTGAGGGTTTTGCACCTCAGACTCCCTTCTGGAACACTCCCTCAGAGCTGGAGGTGTGAGGAACCTGCATGCCTGGAGGACACAATGCAGAGCAGCAAAGGCTTCTCATTATGGACTCCTGCTTGAGGTTTAGACTTGTCCCTAAAGTTCCCTCACCCCCTGATTACTTGGACCACAAGGTCAAAGTCTACAGGACACTGATGATGTCTTCCTTACATCCCATGGGCTACAGAACAGCTCAGCATGCTTTAGCTGTGCCAGCTGTGCTCTGCTGTGTCCTCCTTGCAGGTTCTCCCACCATGACCAGCACAGAACATCCTCCCTCACACCTCTCTGATACCTTTGCTGTCAGAGCTGGAGAACAAACTTCATTTTGCACTGAGTTTGGCTTACTGACAACATCCAAACTTGAATAAACCAACCCCTGCCTGCCCCAGAGCTCTGCAAAGCTAACAAAGTCATCTCCAGCAGGTGTGATTTGTGGGAAGGCTGTGGCCATTGCCAGCTAATTCCCTTTCAGGCTGCAGATTAAAATGCCTGAGCTTTGCCTCCTTGGAGCTGGGAATCTGCCCTGCCTGGCTTGCAAGGATCTTGTGAGGCTCTGCTCATTAAAGCCACAGGGCATATGAAAGGGTCTCACGCTGCTTTGGGACCAGCACCTCCCAGTTCCACCACTGTGACTTCTCCACCAGTCCTGGGAGCAGCTTTCTTCTCAGCCTGCCCAGAGAGGGTCAAGCAGAGTCCCTGGAGCTGAGAGACATTTTCTGGTGGTGCTTTTATTGGAGCACAGTTAACAGCAGGCTTTAGATCCCACTAATGTGATGCCTTCCCTCTCTGACTGCTCTTTTCCCCTCCCACATGCAAATTAGCTCCTGTTCTTTGCTTCCTGCTGGAAGACACTCCTGAAATAAACCATTTCCCCTTGCATACCTGGCTCAGTTTGCTAAAATTGAACACGTTTTTGCCTTAAGGTGACCAGATTTTGGCAACAAGCAGCCAAAAAATAAAGGGCAAAAGGAGAGCAAAATAAAGGGCAAAAGGAGAGCAAAATAAAGGGCAAAAGGAGAGCAAAATAAAGGGCAAAAGGAGAGCAAAATAAAGGGCAAAAGGAGAGCAAAATAAAGGGCAAAAGGAGAGCAAAATAAAGGGCAAAAGGAGAGCAAAATAAAGGGCAAAAGGAGAGCAAAATAAAGGGCAAAAGGAGAGCAAAATAAAGGGCAAAAGGAGAGCAAAATAAAGGGCAAAAGGAGAGCAAAATAAAGGGCAAAAGGAGAGCAAAATAAAGGGCAAAAGGAGAGCAAAATAAAGGGCAAAAGGAGAGCAAAATAAAGGGCAAAAGGAGAGCAAAATAAAGGGCAAAAGGAGAGCAAAATAAAGGGCAAAAGGAGAGCAAAATAAAGGGCAAAAGGAGAGCAAAATAAAGGGCAAAAGGAGAGCAAAATAAAGGGCAAAAGGAGAGCAAAATAAAGGGCAAAAGGAGAGCAAAATAAAGGGCAAAAGGAGAGCAANAAAGAAAAAATATTTTGAAATAAAGAAAAAATATAAAAAAGAAAAAGGTAAAGAAAAATATAAAATAAAGGGAAAAAAAAAAGGGAGGGAGGGTGAATAGAGGAGAGCAGGGAGGAACGCTGGGGAATGCTGGCTCTCAGGGAACAGGAAGTATTTCCAGGAGCATTTGCACTGCTCCTCCTCCTGCACTCCCTCCTTCCCCTCTCCACTGGTGGTGCAGTGCAACAAACTCACCCATCCTAGGGCAGAAGCCTATTTTTGGAGCCCTCATGACCCAGCTCAATTAAACCTTGGTGAACTCAAAATGGCAACAAAAGTTTGCCTGGGTCACAGAGAGAGAGAGAGAGACTCTGAGGCACAAGTGGGGCCACAGCCAGCAGAATGTGGCTGTCACCTCTCAGGCTTCACTTGGGAGCTGTCTTGCAGAGGCAGCAACCCCAAAGCTGCTTGCAGCTGCCCTGTTGTGCTTCATGCTGCAGGCACAAGTGGCTGTGACAGCTGCTGCCTTGGAAAGTTTCTGACAAGTAGAGGCTACGTGAACTAGAAGGTGACAAGTGTTGGGGACACTGCCCCCAGATCTTGTTTCCAACTCTCCTCACCCTGTCATGTAGTTTACATGTGACCAGGCAAGCTCTGACCAAAATTACCCTTCCAGCCTCCACAGCACAAACTGCTTACCAGAGCAGTCCCATCAGACCCTGCCCACCACCTCCCCACCTCTGCTGTCCCAGGTGCCAGTGGAGTTGTCCCTTTGTACCTGAGCAGCAAGAAACAGCTCTCAAAACTTACTAATTCCTAACCTGGCTTTATCCTTTTCAATCAGCCTTACCCAGGCAAAATTTTAAGACACCAGCAGAAAAACTGAATGCATAAAACCTGCAGTCTGAGGTTTGGTAATGACATGAGCCCAGAGCCTGTTTGGAAGGCTGCAAAGTGAAGTCTCATAAAAAAACAAAAAACCAAAACCACTGAGACAAATTACTTAATTTCCATACAAGTTCTCCTCTTCCAGAGTGGATGGACACTTCAAAAGACAAAAAGATACAGCATGAATTGTTTCTCTCTACTACAAATCAAGCTGTTTGAAGAATTTACATAAACAGGATGTAAATGCCAAACACAAAAGTGCACTAAAGTTTTACTTTAGCCTCTGTGAGCAGAAAATTGCAAGGTAACACACTGAGAAAGCAGGCAGGGCCCCAGCCTGACTTACCTAGAGATCTGTCAGCCAGCCCAGGAAAGAAATGCTGCAAGCAGAGTCATGGGCTGGTGGGAGATGATCTCAACAGAATCCTGTCATCTGCAGGCTGGAAATGACCTCTGTGCTGCCCTTGAATCAGCTAAGGGTCGAACCAGGCACTGGTCAAAATGAAACAAAACCAGATCAGACAGGCAGGGTAATCAGGACTAAACGTTCTGGATGTTGCAGACCTGGTTCCAGCAGTTCACAGGCTGAGGATGGGGCACGGCTCACACCCCAGGAGGTTCAGATCAAGTGGCAGAGATGATGGGAGGTTCTGAAGAGAACGAGAGGGATCTCAGCATCCCCAAAGCATCCTTGCAGCCGCTGCAGAGCGATGTGATGAGCTTCGTGGGGCCTCTAGCGGCCGCGCTTGAGAAGCGGCAGGGCCAGTGGTGAGGGGACCCGGGGCCAGCACCTGGTCCTGCCTGCCCCTGCTGCAGTCACCCCTTCGTGCCCCACCAACGCCCTCCCACATCAGTGACCAGTGGGGAAATGCTCCTTAATTGCAGTTTTTTTTCCCTGTAGCAGTGACTGCTGGGCAGGGTGCAGGAGGGAGAAGCAGAAGAGCAGGGACAGAGGGAGCTGGGCAGCTTCTGACAGCATCCCCAGCTCTGAAAACAAGAGCCTGGGATGCCCTCAGTGATTAATTTGTTTGGTTGCTGTGTAGTCTCCAGCCTGCGTGGTCAGTGCCATCTGCAGCAGTGAGCTGTCTGCAGTGAGCTGATGGATTGCATCAGATGGATTATATCAGATGTCATTGCTGTGTGTTTGTCACAGCAGAAAAAGGCTTTGACTCCACCTGATGAAATCACAGAATTGTTAGAATCACAGAATTGTTTGGGCTGGAAGAGACCTCTGAGTCCAACCCTCAACCCATCACTACCACAGCCATTAAACCATGCCCCAAAGTGCCACGGCCACAGGTTTCCTGAACACCTGCAGGGTGGTGACTCCATCACTGCTCTGGGCAGCCTGTGCCAGTGCCTGACTACTTTTTCCATAGAGAAAATTTTCCTGATCTCCAACCTAAACCTTTCCTGGCACGATTTCAGGTAATTTCCTCTCCTATCACCTGATTCTAGGGAGAAGAGACCAACTCCACCTCACTCCAACCTCCTTTCAGGGAGTTGCAGGGAGCAACGAGGTCTCCCCTCAGCCTCTTTTTCCTCCAGGCTGAACAATTCTGAGTTCCCTCAGATGCTCCTCCCCAGCCCTGCTCTCCACACCCTTCTCCCAGCTTTGCTGCCCTTTTCTGGGCACCCTCCAGCAACGTCTTAAGCTTCTAACAACAAACCCCACCCAAAAAGAGCAGAACCCCTGCCCTGCTCTGTACTACTCACACATCACTGCGAGGTGACCTTATTGTGACCTTGCAGTATCTGAAGGGGCCTACAGGAAAGCTGGGGAGGGAGTTTTTAGGCTGTCAGGGAGTGACCGGACTGGGGGGAAGGGAACAAAGCTGGAAATGGTTAGGTTCAAACTGGATGTTAGGAAGAAGCATGAAGGTGGTGAGAGCCTGGCAGGGGTTGCCCAAGGAGGTGGTGGAAGCCTCATCCCTGGAGGTGTTTAAGGCCAGGCTGGATGAGGCTGTGGGCAGCCTGATCTAGTGTGAGGTGTCCCTGCCCATGGCAGAGGGGTTGGTAATGGATGATCCTTGGGGTCTCCTTCCAGCCCTGTGTGATTCTAAACCACCATCATTTTCTGCTCTTCCTGGCACTCCTTGAAAGCCCAAAGTGTCAAGGCTAATCAGGTAGCATCTTCTGCACCATCCATCTTTTTAAATCAGATAGGCCCAAAGGGACACCCTTGAAGGTGCATCTCTATAGCCTGAAATATGGTAATAACTGCAGTGTGAGGTGTCCCTGCCCAGGGCAAGGGAGTTAGAACTGGATGATCCTTGTGGTCCCTTCCAGCCCTGACTGATTCTATGATCTCAGAAGGTGTTTTGGTGCTGAGCTGGTTCCCGTGGCACCTTGGGTCAGCACAGCTCAGTCCCGGAGCGCTCACAGCTCGCAGGGGATTTGACACAGAGTAGTGCAAAACAATACATTTTATTTGTTCACAGTTAAACACAAGCAACTGCCTTGACATTTTAGAACATTCTAATAAAGGACAGCAAAAACTTCCTTTTGGTTTAAAGTTCTCTTTAGCTTACGATTGTACCATTTCCTCGGATTTCATATTTATGGCATCTCAATGTGGATTGTTTTAAACATGCTTACGAAGAGCGAGGCAGGGAACAGGTTAACTTGACAAAGACAGCAATTTGAGATTTAACTAAAAGCAGTCAGTTAAAAAAAAAAAATAGAAAGAAAGGAAGAAAGAAAGAAAAAGAAATTAAATCTCTTTCCATTTCACTGATGGGACCCCTCAGACAAACTGCAAGTTAACTACATACAGCAGATTCAGAATTTTTTTAGACTTACAAAAAAATAAAAGAACAAAAAAA
>VWYK01119701.1:24515-51929 GCA_013399775.1 Semnornis frantzii
AAACAGAAAATTAAAAATTTTTTTAAAATAAAAAAAAAAAAAAAAAAAAAAAAAAAAAAAAAAAAGAAAATGGCAAAATTTGTTCCTCTATAATCTTTGTGGTCCATAACCAAAACCTAAAGTGGTTTCTGTTACTATCCTGGTGCTAATATCCTTTTTAAAAGAACAACAACAAAACAAAAAAGCCAACCCCAAAAGTCACTTTATCATCAAGCTTTGTGGTACCCAGCAAGGAAGTGCTGACAAAAAAAATTAAATCCTCCTGTCCTCAGTTACCAACTCACAAAGCTGAAGGATGATAGGTGAAGGAGGTCCTCCAGCCCAACCAAGGGCTGAGCCAACCCTTCAAGGGCAATGTGCAAACTGATCCAACTCCTGGGGCAGGGACCTGGTGGGGGGGCAAGGGGCAGGAAACCTCCAAATCTCACCAAAGGATACTCTCTACCACGTTTGCTACTGCTACGCCTTAGAAAGCCTAGAGACATGTCGACGAAACCAGTCTGTCACTTACAACCAACTTGCTATTTTCTATGCCATGCAGATTCAAGCTTTGACAAAAACCACTGAAGTTCACCTTTACTTCCAGAGTTAGGAACTGACCAACCAAAAGGACACTGAGGAGAGTTTTGAGAGGCAGAAATGTATTTCGACCCTTGGAAGGGGTGGAGAGGACAGGTCCCGTCAGGCGCACCTTAGCGTACTGCCAGCTGCTCTGACAGAGTCCTGCTCCTGGTCAGGTTAAGAAGGGATCTGAACTACAATCTGAACTACAAGTGTACTTGGACTTGATTTGTATGTGAGACAACTCTTCAACAGCAGCTGCCACCCACTGCAGGTTTAAGAGAGGCCATGTGTGATGCAGGGACTGTGAAGCTTGATACGCCTGAGCATCCCCAGCCCCGACGCTTAAAACAAGCTCACTGCCTGCCCAGCAGCAGGCCCTCTTCTCCCACAGAGGAGATGGAGTCTGACCACTTGGCAAGCCTTGAGCCCACAATCCTCCTTTCACAGAAGGTTCATTGCTGACTTAAAACATGATTAACACAGAAAAGCTTCGTGGCAGAGTTCAGAGTTTGTGCAGGCTTCCTCCTCAGCCTTGTCTAAGGAAGAAGGGTGAGGGTGAAGGGAAGATACTTAGAGCCCAACTGACATTGCTGAGCTGAAAATCCTGCTGCAGTCTGAGCAAAACAGCACTCAAAGGAAACCATATTCTTCAAGTCAAGCCTGAAAACTTATCCCCAGAAAGAATGAAACCAATTTCTTGGACTTGATTCTTGCTCAGAGCAGAAAACAAAGAGTCAGGACTACAAGGGAGGGTCAGGTAGCACAGGTATCTCCTTGACAAGAAAAGCAAATACTCTTCTGCAAAGCTTCCTAAGCTTGCAACTCTACACAAAGGTTCTGCATGCTCTCCCTACTCTCTGGAGGCTTCCTCTTCCCTCTCTTCTCCCATCCCAATTGCTTCCCCATAGGAAGCAGTCTGAGGTCAGCACCAGTCTGCCAGGCAACCACCATCAGAAGCTTGTGTTCTAACAAGGCTTCAGCACCTATGGGCTCTTCTGCATGACAAGCTCCAGTGCCTTACAGTCTGCTCAACTGGAACTTCCCAGGAAATGTTAAGGACAATATAAACAATGATCATGAAATAGGGTGAAGGGAATCATTTTGCAGAGGTACACTCTTCTTTCAACATTTAGGTATTCAGAGCCCAACTTAGTGGAGCCTGGGCTCTGAGGGATGTGGGACAGGCAAAATAGAGACCTTTAGATGAACACACTAGAAATTCTAGTGCTGCTTCTTTCCAGGATGAGAGCACCCAAAGTCACCCAGACCAGGCAGCACAATTCACTGCTCTAAATTGGAAGCTTGCAAGGAAATAACAAAGCATTCAAAGTAGACTCACAAATGTTAATTTGGCCTCATATTGCACTCAAGTTCATAAACGCAGCCACTCAACTGGGGACGTGGAGAAAGGGGAGGAAAAAAAAAGAAAGAAATACTTGCAAATGCTAACAGCTGTCCCTTCAAATTAGTACACACTGCTAAGGACTGAATTTGAGAAAGAAGCGAAAGTTAGGCTGGGCATTTCAATTCCAGACCCCAAAATCCACTTTGCATTCATTCAGCAGCCTTCTGGACATCGATCCTACTCCGCTGCATGAGCTAGCTGCTCAGACCAAAGAAACAGAAAAGCTTTTAGTTAAACTTGCATTCACACCTCCTGTTCTATGCCAAGAATATGAAAATAACACTGATTGACTATCTTCCTTTTTAACTGTGGTCATGATGAGTTTCATTGTAGTCCATGATATGAAGCTGTCCAACACTGCTTTCCTGGATCTTAGGCGAGAGGCTAAGGTTCTCAGGGCTCGGAGGGGCCTTCGTCTCCATGCTGGGATCTTTACACAGTTCAGTCTTTAGGGCATCAGAAAGCCTGTTGATGGTTACACCCTCCTCATCACACTGGCTCTCACTCTTGTTGCGAAATAACTCTCGTGCCTTCATTCCAAGGAAGCTCTTGGAGCTGGGGAGTGAACCTACAGTCAGTGGGACAGTAGTCGAGGGCTCCAGCAACACGGGCGTCTCCCAGCGACTGCTGAACCTCTGGTTCTGGGGTTTTTCTGGGGTGGAGAGTTCACTGCTGCTGCCACCCTTACTGCTACTGCTGCCTCGAGTGCTGGCAGGTTTGGTCTCACCATTTCTACCAATTGTTTCTTCACTGTATCCCACCACAGCATCTTCATTACCACAATCCAGCCTGTTTTGGGAAGAGAGAGGACACAGCGTCAGGGAAACAGCAGCAGCTGGCTCCAGTGGAAGGGGAACAACTGGGGAAAGGCAAAGGCTTTGATCACTTCCTGTTGCTGCATGCCTGCTTCAAGCAGTTTTTCTTTCAGTTTTGTAGCAAAGCAGAAGTGACAGAGGGTAACCAGAAAACTGTCACTCACTCAGTTCTGCAGCATCCAGCGCTTCAAATCCCAACTGACTATAATGGAACTGGATCCTGATCTCCTAAGGTAAAGGTTTTCCTTGCCTTGGAGATCTTTCTTTTCCCTAACTCAAGCACACATGATCACCACGAGTCTGGTGGCAGTAAGAAATCATCCTGTGGCAGCATTTGGGGCAGAAAAACACCCCAGAGGTCTGAAGGGAAGTGCAGCACTCAAGGCACCTTAGGTAAAACAACTGCTTAGCAGCAGTCTGACAGCCTGATGATGAGAGACCAAGCTGTGAGCCCAACCCTGGTTTCCCTCAGACTGAGCAATGGTTCAGTTACTTGGAAAGTACTCCATGAGCACCTCCAGTTTTGTCAGTGACTCTCAGTAACCTGACATAGATCCAGCCTGTCAAAAGGGAAGTAACAGAAGTATTTTGAGGTAACACATCCAAGTGCTAGGAACTCCATAAGGTTCCAAGGAGCTGGTCATGAGGCCAGCACATTTTCCATCACCACCTTTTACCTTTCTTCTGCTGCTTCAGCTGCTTCTGTTTTATCATCTTCAAGTTTTTTCAGTAGGCTGCTCTTCTCCAGCCGGCCAAACAGATCCAAGATCTCCAGCTCAAATGCCTGTGTGATTCTTTTCTGGGCCTTGTACCTACTTTCTACTGCTTGCAGCTGACCTCTGAACAGAAAGAGAAACCAAAAGCTATCAGGCCCAGTGTCTCTAGAATCTGCTTCAACTACGACCATAAAATGATTCTGGTTCAAAGGTTCCAGCATTACACAAGTGCAGAGTGTCAGGGGTTGGAAGAGACCTCCAGAGATTGAGTCCAACCCCCCTGCCAAAGCAGGGCCACCTAGGGCAGGCCACACAAGAACACATCCAGGTGGGTGCCGTCTTGTGTGTACCTGAAGGGGGCCTACAAGAAAGCCAAGAAGGGACTTGTAAATTTGCAAGGGCTGGTAGTGATAGGATGAGAGGGAACAGATAGAGGCTTGAGGGGAGATTGAGACTGGAGATTAGGAAGAAATTCTTTACAGTGAGGGTAGGGAGACTCTGGAACAGGACCCCCAGAGAGGCTGTGGATGCCCTCTCTCTGGAGGTGTTCAAGGCCAGGTTGGATGAGGCCTTTATCAACATAGCCTACAGAGAGGAGGGCTGGAACTAGATAATCTTTAGGGTCCCTTCCAACCCAACTCACTCCACAAATCCATGAAGACCTTTAAGACCAAGTCCAAGCATTACTTAACACTCCAACGGCACACAGCTAAAACTTTACGCAGGAACCCTCTACCTTGCTTGAATTTTGACATCTTCCAGGTATTTCTTTTGCTCCAGGAAGAGGTGGTCCTTTTTAGCAAGCTGAGATTCCAGTTCAGCTATCCGTTTCTGGGAAGCATCAAGCCTTTGGCTTTGCTGTTGAACACACAGCTTTGCTTTCTCCAGTTCTTTCCGGAAAGCAGCGTGCAACATTTCAACCTCCTCGAAGGAAAGAACACAGTGTTAAAAGTATCAGCTCTCTTATTCTGATGAATATTTAGCCACGTTTTGGAGGCTATAAATAGGTGCCATTTTTAAGGAAGATGGAATAAAAGAAGCATTTCTAAAAACAGATATAGAAAACTGGATACTCTACTATTAAGTTACCGTGAGAACAACTCCGCATCACTGGAATTTATTAGCACATTGATGTTCCTTCAGGAAAAGCTCTCTTCAGCAAAGCAAACTTGGCAGTTGGGGACCAGATCAGAACAAAGCCTCATTTTAAAACCATTTTTGCAACATGACCTTCATTAAATACCAGTAAAAAGGCTTTTTTTAGGTTTATTATTCACCTTCTTTAATGACTTGTTGTCACGCAGAAACAGTTACATTGTTGTGCTATTCACTTGTTTCTAATTAAAAAAAGGTTTCTTTGAAGTCAGGAAGCAAAACCATATGAACCACAGAAGGATTAGTGAAAGTAAATGCTAACTCTTAATAGGAACATGACTGAGAAGAGGAAGACTGCTTGTTTGAAAACAGCACCTCACCAAACCCTGGAAAGCCCTGGTTGAGATCTTTCTACTCCCCTTCCACTCCTCTGCTTCCCAGCACTACTCCTCTAGATTTGTGAAAGACCAAAACCTAAGAGTCCAATGTTACTTGACCAGCAAAAGTCTGCTGCCAGTGACATCAAGAGCACAACAGTCTTGGCCTTTGACAAGAAAAAAAAATGACTAATAATTAACAATGAGTGGCTAAAAACTGACTTGAAGTGTTCCTAACATCCCCTTCTTAGCTTTCCAGCACCAGGCACTGAGGAGACTCCCTACTGACACTGAGCACAGAAATGTAACACAAGACTGAAGATGAAATCCAATCCCTGAAATACCAATTTCAGACCCAACTATCTCTTAAGTTCCACAGCACTTCCTTCATTCTGAACACAAAGCTGACAACAGTTTGATGATGACTTCAAGCAAAGCCTTCCCAAAAGGCTGTCTCTGCAAACCTACCTTTGTAGTGTCTGTGTGCTTGTGCTGCAGCTGCTCCAGGTACAACTCATTGACCTCCCCAAGAACCAGAAGCTGCCTGTTCAAGAACTCCATCTGCTGTTGCACGGATTCACTGTTGGAAAGCTTTAAAGAGTAATTGAACAGAATCAAACACTGGAATGTTGAGCAGGAGACTCAGAGTTGACAGGCACTGTGTTTACAGGGGGTAAGGATGGGAGACAAAGATTAAGAATTCAATGCAACAGAGGCAAGAAGTGATAAATTCCTCAGTTTTCATATGGCTACTGAGAGCCCAAACAGAACCTCACCACAGGAGCATTGCTTCCCTTCACAGCACCATGTTTACACTCACACCTGAAGTCCATTCCAATTCTGACACAAAACTCAACATCTCCAAGATGCCAAGATTTAGAAAAGCTTTAATACAAGTTCATCTTCCTCAGCCTGCAAATTCCTACTGTGGAAAAAGCAGCCCAAATGAGAAGTTTCAGAAGGCTGTGAAGTTTAAAATTTCTTCAACCAAAATCCATTTTTCTGTAGTGTTTTTGTACAACTCAAGTCAGGTTTTATGCAGCTAAGCAGAGACTTCTTTAAGAACAAGAAAAACAAAGCAAAAGTATCAGGAGGAACTAAACACAAAGGGACCCTGAGAACAAACTTCTCTTACCTTTTGAGACACTTGGCTGAGCAGCAGTTCAGTGTGACACACCTTGTTGTTGGCCTTCTTTAATTCTAACCTCAGGTCTGCAATCATATTCCTGCAGTCTTCCAGCTTGGTCTGTTCAAGTGAAGACAAAAACCTAACTCGCTCAAGGTTCAGAATAAGGACCAGCAATGGCACCTGGCTGGAGAGGTGCAACCTGCAGCACTGCACATGAAACTAGACTGAGCACTTCTGAATGCCCCCAACCCAGCTAGGAAACTGCATTTTCCTGTTTCCAAACTGAAGACAGGAGAAAACACAACTACAAAAGGACACTAAGCTGAGCATTTCCATTTACCCAGTGCATTGTTCTCAGCTGGGACAATCTCTCCAGCAGAGATATGTTCACTTTCTCTCAGGTATTTGATGCCATGTTGTTAGGGGAGGTTATTTTTAAAAGCAGTAAGTAGATAACACAACTTTGTTCAGTGCTGTGCTTCATACCTGCAATTCCTGGCTCTGGTTGTAGAATTCCTCCCGGTCATGCTGCAGCTGTCTGATCTGGCTGTGAAGCTGAGCCACTATGCTTTCATGTTCCTCCTGAAACTGGTGGTACCTTGCCTGTTCTTTCTGCAGACTCAATTTCAAGGCCTGGATTTCTTTTTCCTGTAGCTTTAGCTGATCTTTCTGTTGAAAATCCCAGACAAAGCATCAGACAAGACAGCTGCTTGAGCAGTCAGAACATCTGGCCTAAGTCTCTAGCTAAGTAAAGCTATCAATCAACAGCAAGCAGCAGAAACACTTCCATAGATAGAACATTCCATGTTCTTAAGGCTTTGGGGGGTTGGGTTGGTTTTTTTGGCTGAAGATTGAATGGTGACAGAGTGGACAGGCTGAAAGCTCAAAGTCACATCCAAAGGCACAGTGAGCAACAGCAGACTTCCACTCAGGCTCTTGACAGGGCCTTGGGCTACACAAATGAATCACAGAATGTTAGGAGTTGGAAGTGGCCTTGAAATATTGAGTCCATCCCCTCTGCCAGAGGAGGATCACCCAGGGCAAGTCACACAGGAACACATCCAGACTGGTTTTCAATGTCTCCAGAGAAGGACACTCCACAACCTCTCTGAACAGCCTGCTCCAGGGCTCTGTCAGCCTCACAGTGAAAGTTTTTCCCGATGTTCACATGGAACCTCCTCTACTCCAGCTTGCCCCCATTGCCCCTTGTCCTATCTGTGTCCATTCTGTGATTCCATAAACCACAAACTACCATTTTAACAATCCCAGCACATACAACCCATCCTCAACTCCCTCTGACAAACACCAACTTCAAATGAAGGTGAGAAATGAGGCTCCTTGTGCCACTGAATCATTCTGACAGACACTGCTGCTTGTTGCAGCAGCAGCAGCATGTTTCAGCCCCTGCCAGGGCTGCAGGCCTGCTCACCATGGCAGCATTGTGCTCCTCCAGAGCCGTTGCTTTGATGACCTTGCGCAGCAGGCGGCGGTTGCGCAGAGCATGCTGCTGCCTCTTGAAGCGCTCATACAGTAACTGGTTGTGCAGCAGCAGCAGCTGGTTCCTCAGGGTGTGAATCTCATCTGAAGGGGGAGAACCTGGAATGCAGTTAGGAGGACACAAAAGGTTGCTGAGTTGTGCTGTCCCCCTTCCACATTAGGGAAATACCAAGTTAAGCAGAGACTCACAGAATTGCTTTGGTTGGAAAAGACTTCCAAGATCATCCACTCCAACCACCAACCCAACACCACCACAGCCACTGAACCAGGTCCCAAAGTGCCATGGCTACATGGCAGATGCCTCCAGGGATGGGGACTCCACCACCTCCATAGGGAGCCTGTTTCAACCTCTGACCACTCTTGCAGCAAAGAATTTTTTTCCTACTCTCCAACCTAAACCTCCCCGGCAGAGTTTCAGGCCGTTTGCCCTTGTCCTATCAACTGATACCAGGGAGAACAGCCCAACCCCCACCTCACTGAAGCCTCCTTTCAGGGAGCTGTAGAGAGCTATGAGATCTCTCCTCAGCCTCCTCCTCTCCAAGCTAAACCTCCACAGCTCCCTCATCTGCTCCTCCCCAGCCCTGTTCTCCAGACCCTTCCCCAGCCTTGCTGCCCTTCTCTGGACCCCCTCCAGCCCCAAAATGTCCTTGTTGGAGTGAGGGGCCCAAAACTGAACCCTGCATGTGAGGTGTGACCTCACCAGTGTGCAGTACAGGCACACAATTACTTCCCTACTTCTGCTGGCCACACTACTGCTGTTCCAGGCCAGAGTTGNGCTCCCTCACCTGCCCCTCCCCAGCCCTGTTCCCCAGACCCTGCCCCAGCCTTGTTGCCCTTCTCTGGACCCCCTCCAGCCCCAAAATGTCCTTGTTGGAGTGAGGGGCCCAAAACTGAACCCTGCATGTGA
Organism: Semnornis frantzii; assembly: GCA_013399775.1. Taxonomy (NCBI): domain Eukaryota; kingdom Metazoa; phylum Chordata; class Aves; order Piciformes; family Ramphastidae; genus Semnornis; species Semnornis frantzii. The sequence goes on from VWYK01119701.1 coordinate 33,021, forward strand.
GGTGTGACCTCACCAGTGTGCAGTACAGGCACACAATTACTTCCCTACTTCTGCTGGCCACACTACTGCTGTTCCAGGCCAGAGTTGTTTGAAATCAGAGTTCTCTGAAATCAGAGCTCTTTGAACTTATGGCTTAAAAAACTACAGCAAAAAAACCCAAACAACCAACCAAACAAAAAAAAAAAACCAAAACAGGTTTAGACTTAAATAGCATTGAAAAAGTGGATCTGTTAGATCAGCATCACTCTGAAGGCTGGCAGATCTTAAAGGGTCAAAAGCAGAAGCATCTGGAAGAGGAGGGAAGGCAGCTTCCAGTTTTCAAAGAAGAAAATGTAGCTCCTCTTACTGGACACAAAANCAGCTCCCTCATCTGCTCCTCCCCAGCCCTGTTCTCCAGACCCTTCCCCAGCCTTGTTGCCCTTCTCTGGACCCCCTCCAGCCCCAAAATGTCCTTGTTGGAGTGAGGGGCCCAAAACTGAACCCTGCATGTGAGGTGTGACCTCACCAGTGTGCAGTACAGGCACACAATTACTTCCCTACTTCTGCTGGCCACACTACTGCTGTTCCAGGCCAGAGTTGTTTGAAATCAGAGTTCTCTGAAATCAGAGCTCTTTGAACTTATGGCTTAAAAAACTACAGCAAAAAAACCCAAACAACCAACCAAACAAAAAAAAAAAAACAAAACAGGTTTAGACTTAAATAGCATTGAAAAAGTGGATCTGTTAGATCAGCATCACTCTGAAGGCTGGCAGATCTTAAAGGGTCAAAAGCAGAAGCATCTGGAAGAGGAGGGAAGGCAGCTTCCAGTTTTCAAAGAAGAAAATGTAGCTCCTCTTACTGGACACAAAAGTCTATCTGCTAAGCAGGTAAGCAAGGCTTAATGGAGGGCAGCTACCATTTTTCTGCAGCATTAGTTAAAACAGAGTGTGCAGGTTGTTGTTTAAGCAGCTCTAATAATAGAGGAACAGATTTTCAAAACACAGGAGAAACTTCCTCACCTCCAAAGTGAGTCCAGTCAGCAGATTTGCTTGGCAGAGACAATCTGGAAAATGAAAACACAGCATTTACCAGGAAGTTGAACTACAAAAACACTCTGCAAGTCACTTGCAACTGGAATGCCCACCTCAAGAGCTCACAGCCTCAGAAAAGCACAAATACAGTCAGGCAGTATGAAGAGCAAGGAGGAACTGTGCAAGCAGCAGGCTGCAAGGGCAGGGGGTGGATGGAACTGTTCCTTAAAATTTGGAGAAAAATTCTCAGGCATTAAAAAAAACCAACAAAAGTGGAATCTAGGATAGTAAGATGAAAAGAGTACAGCACAGAGACCTAAACCTTAAATCTGGCTCTTCAGTTCAAGTACCTTAGAAAGGAGGAAGCATCAATCTCCCCTTACCCTCTGCATTTGCTTTTGAGTACCTAGTGTGGGACTTCAGCCCAATGAAGGAAAACTCATCTCACTAACAGGGGTATCAAACTCCCTCTTGTAGCACAGCCCACAGTCCTGCTTCCTCATCCTGACCTCTGGCAGTGAAAGCAGAAAGAGTGCAACACTCCCAGTCCCTTTTTCACATCACACATTGATGAAATCCCTGCACCCAGAGCCCCTAGCTGGGTTAGCAGCAGCGTTTCACAGAGCATGGTTTGATTTCCAGCCATGGCTGTTTGCCAGGCACAGCTCTTAAAATAAAACCAAGACAAAATAAAAAGAACAACAAAGCTTGCAAAGGAAGACTTTCAGTCACCTACTTGTTCAGCTCTTTAGTGTGTGCATCTGCTCCTTGCTGTATCAGCCTGTCCAGTACTTCTACAGGAGAAGTAGAGGACATGAAATCATCCTCCTGGCTTCCCTTGGCTTTCTTTAGCAGCTCCTCAGTCTTCTTGCCAACAAAGAGGTAGGCAGTCTTTGGTAATGCAACCTCAAAAAGGTGCTCGTATAGGGGAGGCTGCCCACTCCCAACCACCACTCTCCTTTGTGCTGGTACTTTGCAAGGGCTGGGAGTGAGAATATTTGTCTCCCCCGAGGTTCCTTCCCTGTTACCAGCAGGGCTTTCTCCAGAGCCTCCGCAGGGTTTGTCGATGGGAGTAAAGGTTTGCTTGGGTGTTTCCCGTGAGTTCTCAGGCCCAGGCTTGTCCAGAGAAGATGTTAAAGGCTCAGAGGTCTGACTGTGGCCCTGACCACCAGAGACTACTGAATGGGTCTTCTTTTGAGAGCCTGACAGACTTTCATTTGTGCGGTAAAACGGGGAGTCGAATCCTCCTCTAGGCACCATGTGTTCAGCATCGGTGGTGATCTCGGAGATCTCTTTAGATATTGCATCTGAGGAGGAAGGGAGGGTGATTACTTCTCTTGTATTTTGACATCACAAACATCCTTACACTCCTTAGCAAAGGAAATGACAGCAGTTACCTTCCTCTCTGTCCTTTTCAGCACTATCTTCGAAAGACAAACCACCTAAAAACTCTGGAAGATCACTTAAGGTGACTGAACTTTTACTACCAGGTGTGTCTGGAAAGGAAAGACAAGACAAGTCAGTGCACAGGGGCTGGTTTTTCTCCAGTCTTACCACAGCACAAACCACAAGGCTTTAAGGTCCTTAGGACAAGCCTGTCCCTCCTTCAGATGCATCCTCAAAGCAGGAAGCTGGCTGGCTCCTGTTCCATTCCACGTGGAAACCAGTTCAGACATCAGTAGGTGGTCAGCCCTGATCCCAAAAATGTCAGACTGCTCTTGCACAAGTGTGGGGAAGCAGTTGGATGATCAGGGCTGTGCTGTCTGCAATTTAACCTGTCAAATAAGACTTCCAAGGGAGCTCAAATGTGGTTTCTCTATTATTCTTCCACATCAGCATCAAACTCCCTTTCAGCTTCCTTGGCTACACATGGAGAAAGGAAGTTCAGGGAACTGGTGTCACACAAAGGTGACAATTTATGGCTACTGATCAGAACAGACACAACTGCCAGGGAGATTACACTGAAGCACAAGGGAGAGAAACCTCACACTTGCAGTACAGCCTCAGGTTAGGGAGCCAGTGAAGAATTAGCCTGTTCTGAACTTGCAACTCAGAAAGCTCAGATTTTAGTGCTGCTACACACAACTTCACCAAGGAAAACCAGTTTCACGTTCACCATCATCTCCACTTTGAGGACGGTGAAGACTGACAGTAAAGAAGTCTCAACTACAGTGCCAAAATCCCTTTTGCAGCTGTCACAGATGTAGATGATGGAGAAAATGGAATCTAGATTTACTTATTAGAAGCTGAGCTCCTCAGCCACCCACTATTCATTTCACAACACTCCACAGGACTTAAAAAAATAATGCTCAAGTACAGCAATATAATTGCAGAGAGAAGCCAAAAGCCTTTAAAAGGGAGCATCAAATTAATCCTTATGTGCACCTTTAGAGTTTGATCCAGACAGGTGACATAAAACTTGAGCAAGGAAAACTTCACATAGAACTTGAGGCTTCTAATGAAAAAAAAACCAAACACCCTCAAAGAGCAGGTGTAAAAGAAACCCACTGAAATCCTATCTTCTTTGAGCCCTCAATGTAGCTTTGTGTATTCAGACATGCATAAGATGAGGCCTTGAGCAGCCTGGTTGCATGGAAGGTGTCCCTGCTCATGGCAGGGAGGTTGGAATTAGATGATCTTTGAGGTCATTTCCAACCCAAATCATCCAGGGAGGTTATGGATGTCCCATCCCTGAAGGTGTTCAAGGACAAGTTGGATGAGGCTTTGAGCAACCTCCTCTAGTGGAAGGTGTCTCCCTGCTCATGGCAGGGGGGTTGGAACTAGATGATCTTTAAGGTCCCTTCTAACCCAACCAATTCTATGAATCTATGAATGCAGGAGGGCCAGTTTAAAAAGAAAAATAAAAAGAAAAGATCAAAGTCCTGGAAGTCCTTTCTAAAAGAGGAAAGTTAAAATCATCACAAGAAGATTTTAAGTTGAATCACAGGTTAAGGCAGGACCCTGGAACTATAAAACTTAGAGAGGGGGAAAAGAAGACAAGAAAAAAACCAAAAAGAAACAAGAAAGAGAGAAACCTAAGGAAAAGGATTTTGGCAATTGGAACAAGTGTCAATAACCAAAGGATTTATTTGCAATGGGTTCTTGTAGTGGGGAGAGGAAAATGGGAACTCACCCAATGATTTATCGCTGTTTGTGACATTTTGCTGTCGGTACAGTAAAGGCCTCCCAGGATCTGGTTTGTCCTCCTAAAAAAAAAAATAAAAAAAAATCAAACAACAACAAAACTAAAGCAGATTCTTTGCATCAGACATCTGTTGGAAACAACCCTCTTGGGACAGTTTGACAGAAAGGAAATTCCTGCAAACAGGTGGCTTCAACAGCAAACCAGTGTAAGAAAGAACCCTGTGGATGTGGCAACAGTCGCCTAAGCTCGGAATAAAATGGGGCTCTGCAATGAAGTGCTCTTGGTTACTCTGGTTTTTCTCACAGTTATGGTCACAGCAAGTCAATGAAAACCAATCAATTTGGCAGGAGGATTTTTGTGATACCTTTTTAGGAGGCGTGGCAGCAGCTGAAGGGAGTGAAACATGCACAAAGTCATCTGAGGTGCAGGGTGGAGGAGGAGACGTGGCTGGCGTTCCCAAAGGTGTTCCTTTGCTCCCTGCTGAAGAGGAGCAAAAACTTTCTCAGCAGGCTCCTGTTTCCTCCTCTCAGCTGAGTATTTCATGTGAAGAACTGTGCATTTATACACTGCTTCAACCACCTACTGCCTTCTCTGGACACTTTCAAGGCCTGTCTGGATGTGTGCCTCTGTGACCTGAGATAGATTGCATGGTCCTGCTCTGGCAGGGGGTTGGACTCCATGATCTCATTGGGTCCCTTCTAACCCCTAACACCCTGGGATTCTGTGGTCCTGTAAATCTTTGAACTCTTGGTGAGGCTAAAATGCAGTTTCCAAGAGCCTTGCTTCAGACCTTGGCACTGAATTCCCTGTAACTCATGTCCTGTCTCAGTGTTTGCATTAGCCCTGCTCTAGATACCCACACACTCAGATCACAGAAGCAACGACTTCACCCTGTCCCAACAGCATCTTGTGACATTCCCATTTAGGGAGTCAATGGCAAAATTTACAGCCAAAATCTCTACTCTAGCAAACCTTGAAGGCCTAATTCCAAAACTCAGCACGTACCAGATGTGCCAAAGGCTTTGCTGTAAGGTTGTGATGCAGACTGGGATGAATCTGATGGGACAATTCCAGGGGAGGTTGGTGGAGTGGTCATACCACAAATTGCAGAAGGACTCCAGATGGTAACCTGTGTGAAAGCAACACACAACAAACACAGGTCAGTGGGGCTCAGAAAAGGAAGATGTGAAACACCTGTATGCAGGTTCTGACACAGGAAATCAGGTGGAGGAGAAATGTGAGATGTACAGAATTCAGAGTGCTTCTCAGAAACAGGAGTTTTTATGGTTGTGATGAGGAAGCAGGAGCAAGGTGGAGAGCTTTAGAAGCCTGCTGTGCTTTCTCCCCTGCTTTACCTGCTGTGGCTCAGTTGACAGCCGTATCGACTGTGGGCTCAGAATCTGAGGTAGCTGCCCTGGCATTTGTGATAGTGTTAGCCGAGGAGTGGAGTAGGGGGTGGAAGTTCCTGAAAGTTACAAAAAAATAAACCAAATTAAGAGGTATCCAACTCATTCCAGACAAACCCAGGGTTAAAGGCCTTTAACCAAAACATTTCAAATCCATTCAACATACACATTTGTAGCTGGTACATCAAAGACTTTTCTCCCAGTCCATGAAAGCATCTATTGAATATATAACATATTACAGCTTCTGTTTCTTTTGGGGCAGGGGAGGGAGCTGAATGGCTCAGGTTGGAAGGGACCTTGGAGGCCATCTGCTCCAACCCCCCTGCCATGGGCAGGGACACCTCTCAACCAGACTCAGCTGCTCAAGGCCTTGAACACCTCCAAGGACGAGGCAGACACAACCTCCCTGACCAACCAACTCCAGAGTCTCACCCCCCTCTGCAGAACTTCTTCCTAAGCTCCAGTCTAACCCTGCTCTCCCTCAGCTTCAACCCATTCCTCCTTGTCCTGTCTCAAATACACTCATGAAAAATCTCTCTGCAGCCTTCCTGTAGGATCCCTTGAGGAATTGGAGGGCAGCTCAAAGGACACCCTGGAGTCTTCTCTTCTCTAAGCTGAACAACCCCAGCTCCATCTCTGCACAACCACAGCATCTATTTACTATTCAAATAAACAATGGTTTCTTTTCTGGTGACTAAGAACTGAACTTTTAAGTGGGACAAATGAGCTGTCCTTTTGCTCTAGAGACAGTTTCCCTCCAGGAATTGGGCATTTCTGCCATTCTGTGACCAGCAGCAGGTCACAGAATCACAGCATGGCTTGAGTTGGAATGGCCCTTAAAGATCATCCAGTTCCAACAGCCCTGTCACAGGCAGGGATGCCTCCCACTAGATCAGGTTGCTCAAAGCCTCATCCACTCTTAAAACACTCCTATGAGGCATCCACAACTTCTCTGGGCAACCTGTTCCAGTGCCTCAGCACCCTCACTGTAAAGACTGAGATTTATAGATTCACAGATTCCTAGATGCACAGAATGAATCCATGGCCTCACCATAGCTGCTCTGTGTGTCAATGTAATAGCTGGCATTGGAGTCAGTTTGATGATGTTTTAAGCTTGTGCAGAGTTTCCGAGACACAGAGTAATAACCATCTTCATAGGAGGCTTCTGCAGGGTCCAAGGAGATTTTGGCACATTCTATCACAACATCATGAGTTTCTAGTCTTTTCCACCTGCAGACAGTTTTTGGATCCAAAAGAGTAAGTCAGTCAATTATTGTTACAAACAAGGGTTCCTGGAGATATGAGGAATTGGCCTGTAGGATGGCTCAGTTGTTCCAGACAGCTTTGCATGCTCCCAGCCAGAACTGGAACAAGGCACCCAACAGAAATGGCAACCAGATGACTTGTGAGAGGGAGGTCTCAAAGAAGAGACAAACAGCTTTGACACAGAGACCCGTGAAGGTCTCCATGGAGCACTCTGGAAAGGAGGAACAGCAAAGGCTTGGCTGATTCTGAGCTTCAGCAGCTGTAGAAATCAGCTCAACTAGACTCAGATGTTGGTAGTCAACATTTAGACATGCCAGCAGTGAGGAAATCTTAGGTTACTTAAGCAATCACCATCTACAATGCCAGTTTCAAGTCTGTGGTTGTTTCCTCCCAACTTCTGGGCATGTTTTTTATTACCACTAGCTCCTTCACTCTGAAAACTTTTCCTCACTAAATTAAGCAGCCAGATCAGTTCTGCCCAATACTTCTGGAGGTGGAAGTTCACCGTAAAGAAGGGAAAGTACAGAAGGCTGCCTACCAAAAGCTGAGTTGCTTTTCAATGTAAGATATTATGTGCAAGATACCAAACCAGAAGGCTTCAACTGGTAGTTTTGTGCCAATTTTACTCCTTAATGGTGCCACCCTCCCCCCTGACTGGGAGAAGCCTGCAAAATTGAGCATTGTGATATTCAATAGGTTCCCACTTAGTAGTGTTTTCCTAGTGGCTCTGAAAAGCAGGGCAAGAGCACTACTGTGCAGCAACAAGAGTCAATTTCTCCTCTTCAGTGGCTGGGCCTGTGGAGACAAGAGAAAAGCAGCAAGTGGTGCTGCTGAAGGCAAATGAGCCTATTTCTAAAGAAAGCTAATAACTGCTGATAATGTTAAGACATACCTGTTAAAAGAATTGATCTGTTAACTGAACCAATATCTAGGTACCAAAACAAGACATACTGAAGCCATTTTAAACACTTAAGTCCCACCAAATACTTCAACAATCAAAAAAAACCCAAAAAAAAAAAGAATAAACCCAAACCTTAAGCCAATGAAGCAGGGTAGTGGGAGTTTCTCTTTACTGATTATAAGCAAATGCTTTTATAACATTGAGGATGCTTGATAATTAAGTCACACAATTAATAAAGTCAACTGCTAGGTAGAAGACAGATTCTATCCCAGGCATGAAATTAACTTAGAACCCAAACATTGCTGTTAATGGCCTTTCACAACAGCTCTTGCTTGTTCATCCAGCTTGGATGAAAGAAGTCTACCTGTTCACTATGAATATGAGTGGCAAAACACCACTGGCACACCAGCTGTTGCTGACAGAAAAGGTTTTGCTGTAAGCCTCTCCTAAGAGCAGAGTGAACACTGGAATCTCTAGATACATACCTCCGTGGGTCCAGTTCATGGTCCTTAGATCCAGTCACTAATTCTGGATGAATTCGCACATGTTCCATCATTGGCTGGATGAACAAGAGCAAGAAAAAGTTGAGTACTGGTGGTACAGCATCTTCTGATTGCACTGAGCTGATGAGTAACCCACAGATCCCAACAGTTCAGAGTGTTACACAAAGCTAACAAAGAGCATCACAGTTTCAAGAGATGATTTTGCTCCTGGTTCACATTTCAGTCCCCCAACAGCCACTTTTGATTCTGTTCTGCTGAGCAACCCTCGAGTAAATCATAGAATGGTTTGGATTGCAAGGCACCTCTAGAGGTCATCTAAACTCCTTGCAGGGACATCCTCCACTATGTCAGGTTGCCCAGAGCCTTGTCAAGCCTGACCCTGAATACCTTCAGGGATGGGGCCTCAACTATGTCCCTGGGCAGCCTGTTTCAGTGTTCCACCACCCTCATAGTGCAGAACTTGTTCCTAACATCCAATCTAAATCTAATTTCAAACCATTGTCCCTTGTCCTGTCACTGCAGGGCTTTAGAAACAGTCCCTCTGCAGCCTTCTTGTAGGCCTTCCTCAAGGTACTGGAAGGCTACTATTAGGTCCCCCAGAGCCTTCTCTTCTGCAGGTTGAACAACTGACAAATAACCTGCCTTGATACTGCTAAGAATTCTTTGTCTCAGATAACAGAGAGAGGAGCAGTGTTTTACCTTGACTACCTCTTCAAAGGTCTCCAAGTTTTCCTTCATACTGTAGTGAGAACGCAGAAAGGAGACAAAATTGCAAGGATACATTCCATAGAGACGATGGAAGAGAGCATAAACGCTGGCATGGAGATGGACAAGATAAATCTCTGCCACATGACCTGGAAAAAACAGTTGGAATCTCTTTTCATCACGTGGGAGAAAAGAACAAAACTTTTAAGAACTCAAATGTTTGCACATTTGAAATGTTAACTGGAGCAAGTCTTCTGAGACACAAACAGTGCCCACTGAAAGTGTGAAGTCTTGAGAGAGAGCAGACACCACTTGCTCAGCAGCTTACAGCAAACCAAACCATTAAGATATGGACCACCAGTTCCAAGCAGTATCCTGTCAAAGCACAGCATGGTTTTTCTTATTCAAGTGAAAACCTGAAACCCTTCTAGATAGTGAAACAGAGTTTGCAAGACTGACTGATTGAAAATAAAAAACTAAGGTTTGCTTCATTTCAAAAGCAATCCCCAAAAGCTATTATGCCAGAGTTGAACCTTCTAAGTTCCAATCTTCTTGCAATGCAATATGGTCCTCTAAATAGCATCTCCATGTGCTTAACACAGCATGAGACACACAGAGCTAACACTTGTGTTGGATATCAGACACCTCACAACAGACTCAGCAAAAGCAACTCATCAGAACCAATCCTCTAACGGGCAAGGCTGGTTTTACCAACACCTCCATGGCTATTGATAGTTGCACATTAAAGAAACTCTGAAAGGTTTCTTTCCCCACCCCATCCATATAGGTGGGGTCTCAAATTCCCAGATAGCTGCCTCAAGTGTTATTATTTTCCCTTCCCTATCTATTAAGGCCAATCTGCTTTTTGCTGCCAGCAGGGTAGCATTTTGGTCCAGTGAAGCTTTATGCGGTCGCAGTACCACATGGAAGAACCTAAAAGGCTTCTAAATTTTGAGCAGAGAAGTGCTCCCTGATGCTATCAAAGACCAGAAGAGGATGTGGGCTTGCCACATCATCTTCTGCATCTCAGTGATCTCAGATCATGAAGAGTCTCAAGGAAGAATGTGCTCAGCAACTGCGTAACAGTCACAGGGATACAACTAAACCGTAACTGCATGCAACAAAGTTGAAATCTCACCTGGATTCTGCAAGCACCAGGCTGAGAGACGCCCAAAGATACCAAAGAAATCATGAAGGTACTGTTTGCCAGACTGAGGAATCATTGGCAACATGGTTATTAGCACTAGGACACCTGTGGTGAGTACTACTACATCTGTGTCAGTCTGCAAGAAGGGAAAAAACCTGCATTAGTCACTTTAAAGTGTTGAATTCCTTTTTTTTTTTTCCTAAGGATGAAGCCAACACTGAATCATCAGCATGGAAAAAGTTCTCTACTTTGAAACCTAGCAGAACTTTAGAACCAAGATTCTTGTCTCCCACCAACTCTAAGTGAAAACATTTGGGATTCTTGCTCCTATGTTGCTGCTTTTCTTGACTTGGTTGAAGAAGGAACATCATCACAATCCCACATTTGAGTAGGAAAACAAAAATATTGGTATGGGCACCACCTTCCTTCTTCCCCACAGCTAAGAACACAGCATCCAGAGCCTAAGAAGTGCGAATCTGATCAGGGTGTTCAAGGATGTTGGCCAATTACCAACACAAAGGTCAAAAGCTTTTCTGTTAAAGCTGACTGATGACTCTGGCTGCTGGATATTCCAAAAGGAGTCATTCAGACAATAACCAGAACCCCCTGGCTTACACTGAGACAGGGACGGAGCAGTTACAGTCTTTAGCTAGATGAAACAGTGCCAGAGAATCAGATTTGAGGACAGGACACAGAAAACATTCAAACTCTTTCCTGGTGGGTCCCAGCTCGGTTCTCTGGCTGAATGTGCATTTTGCTTGGTGGTTGCTTTGTCAGGAGAGGAGTAAAAGTGCACAGGGAAGCCCATGGCTAGATGCAACTGAGATGGTATTGGTACCTCCCAAGAGTCTTGGGAGGCCCTTGGGCTCACTGTACACATTTAGTGTATGGATTTTGCTTCCTCTGTGTGATCCACAGCCTCTGCTCTCCTTCAGACACAGCCTGTCACAGCACAGTCCACCTCTACCCCTCTGTACACATCCCCAGCACTTCCACAGATCTCCCACCTCTTTCTGACACACTTCACACCTGTCACAATCAGATACAACTCAAAGTGGAAGGCATAACAGCACCTTTGTCAGGCACATCAGGAGGTCCAGTAACTGCTTCTCTGTAGCTCTTTTCTTGGCAAATTTGTTTGGAAGAGGACTGGCACTTGACTGCATCACACATTTTAATCTGACTTCAGTGGCTAATATGAATTCTTCACTATCACATTACATGAGATTACTGACAAGACACACTAGGCCTCAAAACACTTTCTAGTCTTTATTCATTGTCACAACTCTGTGCAGTCTTGTCACCGAGAAATTTGCAGATGGGGAGGGGGGGTGGAAAACCATCAGGGGGAAGCAGCTATCTCCTTGCAATCCAGGAGGTCTGTTGCTATGAAAGGAATGCCTTTTCAAGGTAATTAATGTAATTTCATCATGGAACAGTTTGCTGCACAGCCCATCTCCAGCGCAAGCAGAGTTTGTGACCTTACAGGCTGAGATTTCAGAATGCACTGATGGGATTCTCCTGAAGTTACTGCATTTCTCCTCAAATTCACATTCAAGACATCCACCAACTCCACCAATGGCCCCACTCTCTTCAACTTACTTTGAGAGAAGTTTTAGCAAACTTTCCTAATCCAAAGCTCTACAGTGACAGTGGCTTTTAGACCCAAGACTGCCAGTAACCACAGGAGCAGCACAGAGCATGTAGTTGATGTAATTCCACCATGGCTCAGTATCTTAACATTTTAAATCTTCTCACAGCCTAACTAAATGACATGGGAACAGAAAAGAAATGCCTTGCATGACAAGTATGTTTACACCAGGTGTGCAAGTGGTTTACGGACAACACTGACAGCTCTTACCTTGAGACATTTAAGCAATGAAAGGAGGAGAGGTGCTTGAGAAAGTTTATGTTTCCATGATGGTTGTCGCCTGATGACATGTCCCAGCAGAGAGAGGGTGGGTAAACGGGTAGCAGCTTTGCCCATATATTCATTAATTTTATCCAGTAGATGCTGAGAGAGGATTTGCAGAGTGGTGGGGGAAAAAAAATAAATGTATTTTTAATTTAACTCTTACTACAGGGATACTACATCACTACAAGGCAATTCTACACCAGAATGGAAGAACAAGAGTTTAACGGATGCTGTTTAAAGGCTCCTTCAATCCCAGGCTAAAGTTTGCCACTCTGGCCAAGATGTTTTTACCTTGTCATGAGGCTCTTGCAGTGTGGACAGGATATGTAGTGCCTGCTGAGAGTTGGTTTCCAGGTAATAGTCCACCAGGTTGTTCACCAGCATAGGCCCACGGTCTGTCAGCAGGGCCACAGAGAGGGGGGAAACAAGACAGGAAAAGGAAAGTTTGTTAGAGACTGCACAGATTTCTAACAGCTGTTACACAGCTGGGGGAGGTGAAGGGGCTGGAGAGGAGCTGCTGAGGGGTTGTTCAATCCAGAGAAGAGGAGGCTGAGGGGAGAACTCATTCCTCTCTACACTCCCTGAAAGGAGTTTGATGTGAGGAGGGGTTGGGCTCTTCTCCCTGGTTTCAGATGGTAAAATGAGATGAAGTGGCCTCAAGTTGTGCCAGGGGAGGTTTAGGTTGGAGATTAGGAAAAAAGTCTTTGCTGCAAGAGTGTTCAGGGATTGGAACAGGCTGCACAGGAAGGTGGAGTAGTCACCATCCCTGGAGGTGTTTGAGAAACCTGTGGACATGGCCACGGTGGTGTTGGGTTGATAGTTTGACTGAATGGTCTTAGTTCAAGAGAAACAGGGAATTGCTGGAGAGAGTCCAGCTATGGTGGAGGCTACCAAGACACTGAGTGGCCTGGAAGATCTCTGTGAGGAGCAAAGGCTGAGAGCCCTGAGCCTGCAGAAGAGCAGCCCCAGAGAGTAGCAGAGCAATGCTCACCAAGAGCTTAAAGGTAGGGGGCAAGAGGATGGGGCCAGACTCTGCTCAGTGGTGACCAGTGAGAGGACAAGAGGCACAAACTGGAGCCCAGGAGGTTCCATTTGAACAGGAAGAGAAACTTCTGTGGTGTGAGGGTGCTGGAATCCTGGAGCAGGCTGTCCAGAGAGGTTGTGGAGTCTCCTTGTCTGGAGAGATTCCAAACCCAGCTGGACATTCTGATCTGGAGAAAGCTGCTGTAGGTAGCCCTGCCTTAGCACGGGGGTTGGACTGGATGATCTCCAGAGGTCCCTTCCCTGTGATTCTCTGATTCTACTCAGTAGAGGTACAGAGTTCAGGAACGACTTCACATTTTCTCCCTTCACCAGAAAAAGCAGAGCAAGCTCAGGGCCAAGGACACTGCNGATCTCCAGAGGTCCCTTCCCTGTGATTCTCTGATTCTACTCAGTAGAGGTACAGAGTTCAGGAACGACTTCACATTTTCTCCCTTCACCAGAAAAAGCAGAGCAAGCTCAGGGCCAAGGACACTGCCAGGGCTCTCAGGCTCTATCAGCATCAGGGATGCCTCAGCTGCAGCAATCATTGTACCAAGAAAGCCTGACTGTTGCTTGGCTTGGGTTTTTTGGTTGTCATTGTTTGTTTTTTGAATGAACAAAACCCCACTAGCTCCCACAGTGTGGCAACTAATTCCCACCTAATTCTTTCTAGGTACACTTGACCAAGCAAGTTTCATCAGCTCACATCTTGAGGTTGTGCCCCAGGAAAAGGCAGTCATTACCTAATAGCATTTGAACAATTACATAACAGACCTTCCAAGAGGCCATTAAGCAAAATGGGCTGATGAAAAGCCACAATCCTTAAAGCAATTTCAAAACCAAATATCAAGAGTTTCTTTCAAGCTGCATTAACACAGACCGTTTGATAGAGGGGAAAAAAAAACCAACACCAAAGTGACCCAACAAACCAACATTATTTCTACCTTGATTGGTGTAAAAGTGAAAGCTCCCTCAGATGACAAAGGCTACATACCACAGATGAGATTATCCTTGAATGCAGCTGTTATATCTTCCAGGACACCCAGAATTGGAGAATCCAGCATTGAGAGGAGTTCACCAACATTGCCTTGCTGTGCCATGATGCATGTATTGACATGAACATGGAGGTTAAAGCTTCAGGAAGTTCCTCATTGGTGCCTCTCTACCAGACTAGGAGAGAAGACAGCACAGAATCATGAACTTACCTTTCTCTTTCAACCTTAAATCTCTCACCACTTCCCCTACTCCTTTTCTGCATATTGCCCATTTAACACTGAGATTGGTAGAATATGCATAAAAAGTTGGAAAAGTCTCCAAAGAAGCCCATGCCTTACAAGCAGGGTTTTCTTCATCTTCTTAAAACAGACATTGATCTGTCTTGCAGACGACCTTGGCTAGCACAAACAGACTGGCAGAGTATTCTGTTACCATATGGTTTCTAATTTGTTCTCCAGGTCAGTCAGCTAAGACTAAAGTTTCGAATAAAATGCAAATAGCTCCCTGGAATCACTCCATTTGTGCTTTCTCACAGCAGCTACTCCTCAGCCAACCTTGCAATAGTGGTCCACACCCTGGAGACAATCCAAATCCCAAGAGCCTTCTGCACTCCAGTGGCTAGATTAGAAATTCACTGCCCTTGGCTTTGCATTACTGCATACAGATTTGTGCTTTAATGCAGAGAACCAGAGACTGGTTCGGGTTGGAAAGGCCCTTAAAGATCATCTGGTTCCAGGGATGCCTCCTACTACACCAGGTTGTTCAAGGCCACATCAAATCTTGCTTTGGACATTGTCAGGCTTGGAGGCTCCACAGCTTCACCAGACCTGTTTCAGAGCGTCTCTGCCCTCATGGGCAATGATTTCTTGCTCATGTCTCACTCAAATCCAGCTTCTTCCAGTTTGAAGCCATTATCCCTCACCCTGCCACTCCAGGCCTTTCTAATGAGTCCCTTTCCAGCTCTCCTACAGGCCCCTTCAGATCCTGGAAGGCAGCTCTAAGGTCTCCCTGGAGCCTTCTCTTCTCCAGGTTGAACAACCTCAACTCTCTTAGCCCTCAGATCATTCTTGCAGCGTGGCCAAGATGCAGCTGTTGGGAAACCCAGTTTGTGTCACTACAGCTGCTGCTCCTCAGCCACCCTGTGTGCACTAAACCACAAGCTCAGCAGCACACCAGACTTTGCTTTCACCGTGTAATCTGTAAGTAGCAGACTGAAAACCCTGCAGTGCAGAAACTCCAGAGATGATGAAATGAAACAGTGTACAGATAACACAACTGGTCAGCCTCCCAGGACTTAGCAGGGCTAAATCTAAGCCAGTCAGGGTTTGGAGATGGCCTCCTCCTCTGTCCCAGCAATGGAGGGATTTAGGTATCATATCGACCTATCACAAAATGAATCAGAGCTTTTTTCATCTGTAAGAATCCTACACTGAACTTTCCCAGTGGCAGAGATAATCTGGCTTCACATCATGCCTGATCTCATTAGCAAAGGTTTCTTCTTTCCTCCTTCTTTCAGCTAGCACACATTTTCCACTCCCTCCATGGAAAGCAAAGCCAAGTTTACAAACAAGATGTTTTTCATTGCAGTTGTGTATACAGCACCTGTTCTGTGGATGAGCTGAGCTTCTGTCTGCAGTGCTGCCAACCACACACCTTTCATGATCACTAACAAAGAAAAAAATAAGAAGAGGTTAGCAAAAGGCAGCATTTATTCCTTATCAAACCCTGGATATTCAGAACAGCATTGAGTTCTTCACTAAGAACAGCTATGGACCTCCTGCACGAGGAAATGTCAGACCATGGTTTGAAAAACACTAATAGAGGCCGTGAAGGTGATCAGAGGGCTGGAGCACCTCTCCTATGACTATAGGTTAAGAGAGTTGGGGTTGTTCAGCCTGGAGAAGGTAAGGCTCCAGAGACACCTTAGAGTGGCCTTCCAGGATTTGAAGTGGCCTATAGGAGAGCTGGAGAGGGACTTGTTACAGAGACATGTGGTGACAGGACAAGGTGCAATAGTTTCAAACTGGAAGAAGCTGGATTTAGATGAGATAGTAGGAGGAAATTCTTGGAAGAAGCTGCATTTAGATATTAGGAGGAAATTCTTCCCCATCAGGGTGGTGAGGCACTGGAACAGGTTGCCCACAGAGCTTGTGGAGGTTCCAAGCCTGAAGTGTTCAAAGCCAGGCTGGACAGGCCCTTGTGCAACCTGATCTAGTGGAAGGTGTCCCTGCCCATGGCAGCAAGTCAGAATTGGATGATCCCTTCCAACCCAAAGCATTCTATGACAAGGTGTTGCACAGTTGCCCTTTCCAGAACTCTCCACAGGTTGAGCTGTGCAATCTCTCAAATTAGCTTCCACAAGACTAATTTTGTACTGTGAACCTTCATAAGCTGCTCAAGTTTTATTTATGGGAGTTAAAATCTGGCACACAAAGAAGTTTTCTCTTATTCTACCAAATTCTGAACCTAGCATAATTACTCTAATTGACTGTCTTTGGATTCTAGTCAAGTCATCATTAGACATTAGCCAAGGACCATGTATCAATGCTCTGTTTTAAATCCTAATGCAGTAATTATTTCCATACATATTAGTTCTCTGCAAACTCCTCTTCAACAACATTACTGGACAGCAGGAGTTAACCTGTCTACCAGTAAACTTTGTCATTTGCAACATATCACTCTGCAGTTGCAGAACTGCCCAAGGTCACTTTTATTAGGGCCACAAGACATCAGCTTACTTAATCTGGCACTGCTTGCAAATTCAGAGGTGATAATATGGCTCCACACTCACAACAGGCATGTCAGCATCCACAAACTTTAGAGCTCAAATAATAACCCTTCAGAAGACCAAAAAAACATCCCCACACTTGGTTGTCAATGGTCACAGCTGCAGAGGTGAACAGTCCAAACCAAACCTGAGTTGAGCAGAGGCTGCTAACTGAAGCGTTTCACATTTAAATGCTATTTCTGCTCAAGTCCTGTGCTGACCAGACTTCAAAAGCTGCAGATTTAAACCTGGCTACTGGTGGAAGGCTTTCAACTAAAGCTAACAGAATAGAAACTTGGGGGTGGGAAAAGAATTTTCCTGAAAACCAGGATAGATCTTTGTTTTCCAAGGAGATTAGAGTTGGGATTTGTTGTGGCTTGGGGTTTTAGTTTGGGGTTTTTTGTTTGTTGGTTTTGTTTGTTTTTTTTTTTTTCCCTCTACATTGTTCAGGTTTCCAAGCTTCAACTTCTTCCTCAAAGAGCTTGCTGTTCAAAAGACAAGCTTGCACTCAAGCTGGTGCAAGAGTGACACCATCATCCTTGCAAACAGTTTAAACTCACCCATCCATGCATCTCTGGAGTCAGCTTTCCACTTTGTTACTCATTTTCAGGAGTCTGCTGCTTTTTTCTTTTTGGTTTCTGGTAACCAGTGTACTATTTAGTTTACTAAATCACAATTACTCTGAGAATATTCAGAAGAGATGCACGAGTATGGATGGGGGCAACAGCTTCCTACAAGGCACCTCAGTCTCCCTTTCTGAGAATGCTGCCTCCAAGACCATAAAGGTTTTGCTGACGTAGGCACCTCCATTTCCAGCAGGACAGAGTTTCAGCTATAGTTAAGCAATAGATTCACCAGCTTCCTAAGCAACATGAAACAGTTGTTTAAAGTCTTGTTAACAAAAGAGATCCATGACCACACCCCCAAACCTGCTGCAAGCAAAACCTGTTTTGAGAATTAAAGCAGCATGAACGCTGGTCTCTGCGTTTTTTAGCTGATAAAGGACTTGTCAACTCTCTTTTCTTTCATTCCTCACCCTTCCCCAGAGTGAAAAGAATGGTTTTCTTCTCATTTTCCTCTAGTAATACTATTACACTTGGACCAGATCTTCATCACATCAGTAAAAACCACAACAGCAGGGTTCATTAATTCTGATTATTGCCAGAGGAAAAACTACAGCATGTGAAACCAAGAAACAGGCCTTTGGAGACACTCAACGTGAGCTCTGGAATTCAGGTTCAACTTGAACGGGAGAAGTCCCACGTAAACATGAGCAAGAATTTCTTTAAGAGTGATAAAGCCTTGGAGCAGGCTGCCTGGAGGTGGTGGAGTCTACATCTCCAGAGACATTCAAAGCCCACCTGGATGTGTTCCTGTGTGACCTTCTCTGGTTGACCTTGCCTTGGCAGGGAGGTTGGATTTGATCTCCAGAGGTCCCTTTCAAACCCCTACTATTCCATGCTTCTGTTATCCACTTGCAGGCAGCTGGGAAAAACACCACTTTAAACGTTTAGTAGGTAAGAGGATTTCAAACTTCATGCTGCTGGCCCAATGGCACGCACAAACATCAGATAAAAGCAAGGCTGATAACACAAATGGAGCTGCCAATAACTATACAGATAAGTAACTAATAATTTCCCAAGCTCCCTGGACTAAAACAGATGGTTCAGGTGACCTTATACCAATAAATCCAGCACAGTTTAAATCAACTTTTCAATCAGGAGATTGTGTACTGAAGTACTTCATATCAAGTGGGGCCATCTCCTCTCCAAAAGCCTGCATTTAAAATATAATTAGGAGGATTTCCTGCCACATCTTAAAAAGAAAAAAAAAACCAACAAAAAAACCCAGGACAATACTACACACAGGTACTTGATAGGGTGTAAAGTTTATCTGGTCAAGTAATATAAACACCAATGTTATGTTGTCACTGTGCTACACACAAACAAGGCACAGCTGAAAAAAGCAAATCACAGTGTCACAGACTGCCCTGAGTTGGAAAAGACCTCAAAGATCATCTAGTTCCAACCCCTCTGCCATGGACAGGAACATCTCTTACTAGATCAGGTTGCTCAAGGTCCCATCCAACCTTTTGCACACTGCCAGGCTTGAAGTCTCCACAACT
>VWYK01119711.1:262-13645 GCA_013399775.1 Semnornis frantzii
TAAAACACAATGAAACTATACAGGGAGATGTGCACTGAACATAGACACAGTTGGGTAGGAAAGGTTTCTCTATGTGAACGGACCCTTCTCAGAAGGCATGTAGGCAGAAATGCTACCCATACTGCTACAAAGTAGTGAATAATATGGTGCCCCTGGATACATGGTAAAGCAGACATTTAGCAGTTGGGAGCAAAGCAGGTGAGCCGTGAAAGTAACCATTTTTTAAAGTCTTATCAGTGGCTGGGGCAAAACCTGAGCCCAGAAGCCAACAGCAACAAAGGGATTAAGAGTTATTAGGAGTAGAGGGAATTACATATTTACAATATAGTTACTGAAAAAACATAATCATGTAATGATTATGTAAGTCCCTATACTCCTTTTGGCTAATAATGCTGGGATACAAGTTGCATGGTTATGCAAGCCAGGGCACATAAATCCAATCTGAAGACATCAAGGTATGTTTATGGGGAGGCTTGCAGATCTGGTTCAAGAACTGTACAGCTTCCTTGACCTCCAAAAGGCAGAAACAAGCCCCTGTCAGTAGATTAACTAGGCTTGAGCTGCAAAGTAGAACTGAATTTTCAAATTTAACTTCTGTCAATGGGCTTCATGAGAAGAGGTATTTGAATGAAAGAAGCTCATACTATGGTAGTCTGTATTTATTGGTCCAGAGGTCTTCACAAAGCAGACTACATTTCAAAAATTAATTCTAATATCAAGATTCCTTATTGAAACATTTTTCCATGTAGACAACTTCAGCTCTTGATGTGACAATGAAGTATCAATACTGAAGGTCTCTATGAAGAGAAGATTCCAGTGCTCTGTCACCCTCACCATAAAGAAGTGTCTCCTCATCTTGAAGTGGAACCTCCTGTGTTTTAGCTTATATCCACTGTTCCTTGTCCTACCACTGGACACCACCAAGGAGAGACTGGCACCTTCATCTTGACGCCTGCCCCTCAGATAGACATTGATAAGATCCGTCTCTCAGCCTTCTCAAGACTAAACAGCCCTAGTTCTCTCAGTCTTTCTACACAGGAGACACGTGCAAGTTTCTTGAAACCCAGAAATAAAGCAAGTAATCAACAGCCATTCCTGAAAAAGACAAAACCTTTTTTGCAGTCCACTCCAGTAAGTTTTGGTACTATTTTGATTCTGAAAAATCTCCTCATCTTTATTCCACTGGTCTGAGGCAATGTCTCCCATTTCTTTTTTTCTGTTATGAATGCTGAATACAGTGACATAGCTATCTCTTAATAAGCAGAGCACTGTTCTTCATCCTTTACTGGAAATGAAGAATGAAGGCACTACAGAAAAGTAGATGCAAACCATCAACGAGTCCACTCAAAGTAAAGCAGAAGGTGGTGATGGCCATGAGGAATCTCCATAGATTGATTCAGTGTCTGGTGAGATTGCTCTGGGACTGAGAAGCACTGAAGAAAACTTGGAAGCCAGGAGATCCCAGAAGATTCCCTGATCCAGTGAAAATGGTACTATCAGATATTCAATAGTAGAAAAAGCACAATGGAGAAGAGGCATAAGTAAAAGGGGGATATAAGGAAAAAGTGATGAGTGAAGAAAAATCAATCTATTGGAAGAGCAGAGGTCAAATGCTGGAGTATACAGTACAGTATCATGTGAGGAAAACTGTACAGAATCAGAGACTCATTCAGGTTTGAAAGGAGTTTGGCAGGTCTCCAGCCAACCTTCTGTTCAGAACAGACAGGCTGCTCTGGGCTTTAGCCACTCAAGTCTTAAAAACATACATGGATGGAGACTGCATGACCTCTCCTGACAATCCCTCCAACTGACTACTCCATGCTGAAAAACTTCAGCCTTGAATCCAGCTGGAAACTTCCTTGCTTCCATTTATGGTTGTTGTCTCTTGTCATCCTACCATGTGGCACTGGGTAGACCCTGACTCCATCTTCTCAATAACCATCTCCCAGGTACTAGCAAGCAGCTATCATGTCTCTGTGAAATCATCTTTTCTCTGTGCTGAAGAAGCCCCATTCCCTCAGCCTCTGTTCACAAGGCAAGTGCTTTGACTCCCTGATCATCCTGATGGCCCTTTATTGAACTCATTCCAGTTTACCACCCTCTTGCTGGGAAATGGAAGACACCGCTGGATGTGGCATCACAGATGCAGTCTAATGACTGCCAAGGAGATGAACAGTAACTCCATTGATTTGCTGGCCATGCTCCTATCAAGAGAAGTACATGCAATAATAATTCATTTCCCAAATATTACCTGCTTGCTGTGTTCCTGTTCAATACTGTTTCCTAGCTTTTAATCTTCCACTTAGCCACTGCATTGCTTATTGTTTCAGCAAACCTAAGCACAGTCAAGAGTCAGTGCATTTTATGCCCTGAGACAGGGGAGGAACTGTTTGGTCCTCCAAGGTTTTTTAAGCACACATTGGTAAACGAGAATGATAAGCATTAAAAAAACAAAACAAAACAAAAATAACAACAACAACACCCACACACACACAAAAAAAAAACCAACCAACAACAAAAAAACCCCCATGCTCTATATTTTCAAGTAAGACAGGTACTAGGCATGAAAATCTTGAAGCAACCTAGAGAACTATCTGTTGAAAGCCAAATAACAGTTTGGCTTGCTCCCCAGAAACATCCATCACCCAGCCCTTTCCTGTTGGGATTTGTGTTGAATGACGTCTTCTGCAGGTTAACAATTAGTTTTTAGCATAAGAGTCCTGTGTCATCATTGTCATCTTCCCAGGAGAGAGAAACAGGCTGAGTGATTTTTAGATTATATGCTCTGATAAGACACAGGCTTCTGACTCCCTGTGTGGTTGTGCCATGCAGGCCACCTGCTCTATGGCACTGCCACCAGGGACACACTGGAAAAGGTTTAATAATAAGGTTCTCTCTAGAGATGTTACTCAGAGCATGCTCTGAATTTACACTGACTAAAATCTTGTATATAAAATTCTATCAATAGGTAGAATCTAAGAGCAGTTGTTGAAAAAAAAAATTACTGTAGAAATGTTATTTCCTATTAAACAAGAATCTGTCAGGTCTGTAGTCATAAAAAGGCATAAATGAACCCAGGAATAATAGAGCAGAGCAATGATCTACTCAGGTATCCTGTCTGACTGCACCCAATGCTAGCAGCATCACAGAAACATAAAAGCAAGCAACTCCATCACAAAGACATATGGAATAATTGTCTCTGAAAGATTCCTCCTCTTCCTAAGTGCTGCTTTTATATCCTGAAGCAGCTGATATTTCCTACTTCAGATTTTATTCTGCTCTAACTAGCAATGTTCTCATCCATTTAATTGCCTGATTCCTTTTCAATAGCTGTGTGGTTTTGGGGAAAAAAAAAAAAAAAAGTCTAAAAAAAAAGTCAAACTAAGTCCCAGTGTGGCAGAAAGTTCCACACTGAATTATTCATAAAAAGTATTTATTTTTGCTATTTTTAATCTGCATGGCTTCCATTACTTTTCCTTTTTTTTTTTTNTTGAACTGGCAGAGAGGAGATTTAGACTGGATGTTAGGAGGAAGTTGTTTGCAGTGAGGGTGGTGAGACACTGGCACAGGTTGCCCAGGGAGGTTGTGGCTGCTCCCTCCCTGGAGGCGTTGAAGGCCAGGCTGGAGGAGGCCTTGAGTGACCTGTACTAGTGGGAGGTGTCTCTGCCTATGGCAGGGGGTTGGAACTAGATGATATTTGAGGTCTCTTCCAACCTTATGATTCTATGATTCTATGCAAACAACAATTGTTACCTTTCAAAAAAAAAAAATCAAACAGACCCACTTTTTTTTTTTGGTTGTTGTTGTTCCACCAGTCTCAGTAAGAAATGTCCTGATTTATAAGCAGCTCTCTAGAAGTGAATGGTGTATTTCACATTATCTCAAAATCATTCCTACCAAAAGACTGCCTGAAGTAACAAGAGTATCTGAAGTTCCAAGAGAGACAATGAGACTTGCTTCCTTTCTGGGAAAAGATTATGAAACTTTACACAGAAACAGAGGTTCTAAAATACAAACAGTTACTGAAATCAAGCAGAAGAGGTGAGAATCAGCACAATAATTTCCTGTATCTTGGAGATTCACTCAAGTCTGAAGACATACATAGGTAGAGACATTTGCTCTGCTTCACCATGCTGGGTACTCTGAGTCCACCTGTGTGCTGGTTTGAGCTAATCGGAATATTTTAATAGAGAAAATTATACTATAGGCTGTGAAGGAAAACAATGGTGATGTCTACTTCACTCATAGGCTTGCAGAGATGTTTACAAAAGAGATAAGAGTGTCACGAGCGGGCAGTCTGGGTCATGGGGCAAGCAGTTTCTTGGGCTCTCTAGCAGCTCTGGCTTCTCCTCTCTGTTGAATAACTTCACTAACCACTTTTCTTCTAATCCTCCCCAGCCGATCCTCCTTGCGCGTAAGGCAAACCTTGGGGTAAGGTGGAAGGGTGGTTGGGAGCCCCTCCTGGGGTCTCTGATTTCTGGGAGGGGAGTTGTGTGTCTGTATTACCTTAAACTTGTATATTTCTGTAAATATTCCTGTATATAGTGTATATATTTGCTTGTATATTGTGCTGAGCTGTAAATAGAGCTTCATCTCTTAACTTCCAGCCTGGCTGAGGTCTAGTCTGGGTCATTTTAAAGTGTGGGGGGGCGGGGAACTCCCAAACCGTCACAACCTGGTTGTACAGGACCATCCCAGGAGCTCAAGAGGCTTAAGGGGTGCACCAACTGCACACAAACTCCAATTACTTTGTGTAACTAAATCCTCTGGTCAATTCAGATAGATCTGTCACGAAAATTCTGCCAACAGCAAATTTTTAGTTTAGAAACATCAAAATGGTATTTAAAAAAAACCAATATACAGAATATCAGAATAAATTAGCAATAGTATCATACCACCTTCTCTTCAACTCAGTTTAGACCAATTATTTTTAACCCTATTCTTTACAGAAATCCTGAAATTACTAACTTTTGTCAAGGAAAAAAAAAAAACAAACCACAACTACATCACTGTAGTTTAACTAAAACTTTGGGATTACAAATGCAAATGAAGATCATGCTTAATTTGCAAACTGTCAGACTTACCTAACCAGAAGTAACAGCAAACTACAATCCTTTTACAACTTCTTGAAGAACAGATTTTGCTATTTACATACATGACATCAAATATTTAAAGATATTATGATCCTTCAAGCAACCTGCAGTTTATACAGAAAGTGAAGGTGCAGAGAATAAATTTTGCTCCATTCTCTTTTACAACAGAAAAAAAAAAAAAAGCACGTTGCCATGTTTCAATTCAACTGTGTCTTCTGTTTCTTGTAGTAGTTCTGAATGGTGGGCATGCTGGTGTTGGGTTAACAGTTGGACTTGATGAATTTAGAGGTCTTTCCTGACTTCAATACTTCTATGATTCTATAACTATCTCAAGTACAACAGAAGTTGTGTTACTTAAAAGTTTTCTGCACATATTGGGCCAGAACAACTGCATATTCCAGCACTTTAGCCTTCAAACAGAAACTTGCTTTCTATTCCTGATGCAGTCACTCCTATTATGACTCCTTCAGCCATCCCTTAGGATCCCCTCATCCACAAATTAGTACCTCTATTAGCATATAACTCAGTGAAGTTCCAAGACTGAGGAAACAGAATTATTATGAAACCAGAAAATCTCATTTTAATCTCGCGAATAGTGTTTTAGATCCGATGGTTACATCTAAGCCAATTAAAGTTTCAGACTGATGTGTCTAAGTCAAGAACCTCATATAAATGCACAGAAACACATAAATGCCTCCAAAAGTTCCGTTTATTTCAGATCTGATTGCATGTACAGCTTGCAGTGACTATTTCTTAGAGAGTCTAAGCAGGTGTCACAAAGTAACAGCTGCAGGCACTGGTCCCAAACACGAGGCCATCTTGCTGTGGTGTTTCCTAGAACTGCTTTCTTGAGCAGTCAATCAAGAGAGCCTTAAAGACTCCTGCAGAAGGCTATTTTCATGTAATCGAATCCCTTCAAGGAATACTCCACAAAGCCTTCCAGTATCTGAAAGGGGCCTACAGGAAGGCTGGGGAGGGACTATTGACAGGGTCTGGCAATGACAGGAGGAGGCGCAATGGGTTTGAACTGACAGGGGGAAGATTTAGACTGGATGTTAGGAGGAAGTTGTTTGCAGTGAGGGTGGTGAGACACTGGCACAGGTTGCCCAGGGAGGTTGTGGCTGCTCCCTCCCTGGAGGCATTGAAGGCCAGGTTGGAGGAGGCCTTGAGTGACCTGTACTAGTGGGAGGTGTCCCTGCCTATAGCAGGGGGTTGGAACTAGATGATCCTTGAGGTCCCTTCCAACCTTACCATTCTATGATTGTTCCATACATTAGGACACAAGATGCCAAAGCAGAGGCTGCCAACACATTCAAAGTGTCAACAAAAAGCAGAGAAACAAGCCAGGATTCTAGCTTGACAAACACCTTAAAAAAAAAAAAACACACAGCAAGCTAGCAATGTTGATGTACAGCTTGAATAATTATTTTGATGCCTGAAGTTCTTGTTGTTGATCAAGTACCCACTCTGCTACACCGTGTACAAACACAGGACAAGTTATTTTTACCACTATATAAATACATCCAGACAAAAGAGGTACACAGTTAAATGAGACAACACTGAAAACAATCACACTCACAACTCATAATCTTAACAGTTATCAAGATTTCTGTACACAGCACAGGGCAGGTGGAAGGAGGATAGGCTAGCTCTGTGGATGTTTAGGTTATGCCCTCAAAGCATGCAGGGAAAGCAGTTTCTTAGACAACATAGCGATGGCTTATAGTAATTTGCATTTGTGACAGACTGGAAGTGTGTGTTGTCTATCTGTTGCTGGGTGCAGTATATTAGATAAAGCACATATATACAGAAGATTAAAAATGGGAAAGAAAAAGTTTCACATCATATCAAAGTGTGTGGCCACCCATATGGAGATCTTGATCACGGCCGTGATAATAAGCTCATCCTTATGAGTGGAACAATATTAGTTGAGTTTAAAAGTAAAAGATTTTGTAAAAGGTGCAATATGGTGAGAACTTGGATAAGAGCTGTGTGAATAGATGGGAAAGGGTTTCTTCCATAGGTGTTACTAGAGAAAAGTGGAAGAAGATTTAGATTGTAACTTGAATGCTTGGACTTACTGGAGACTCAAATATTATCCTTGGTCATAAGGCTAAATCAGGGACAGAACAGCAGCAGTGTTCACAACTGGCCAAAGAGGGAAGGGATCAAAAACAATTTGTTTGGGATAGAAGGAAAAGAGAGTTAAAAGCTCCAGTTTCCACATCTACTCAGATCCTCAGATGTAAAGGAAATGATAGGGCTGTCAGAAGGCATTTTTAATCCCACAGGTCCTAAAAAGGTAGCAATGTTCATTAACAGGCAGTGGGGTCTAAATACTCTGAAATGGAAGTGTTGCTGACTTAATGCAATACATATACAATATACATAAACGCTATGAGGCAAACAAAGCCACAAAACATAGCCCTGATGTGAGCTTTCATGCTGACTCCACATGATGGTTGTATTTTGCATACACAAATTTTGTGACTGCTTCCAAATTATTTGGCCACTCAGGAGTAACAAAATGCACTACTTTGCATGAGTACAGCAACTATAATAAACAGCTTATTGTCTGAAGAGAAAGAATAAAGATAAAAGAACAGAAAAAAAGACAAAGGAAACACACTGTGAGGGTGGCAGATCACTGGAACAGGCTGCTCAGAGAGGTTGTGGAGTCTCCTTCTCTGGAGACATTCCAAACCCATCTGGATGTGTTCCTGTGTGACTACTCTAGGTGATCCTGCTCTGACAGGGAGGTTGGATTAGATGATCTCTCAAGGTCCCTTCCATCCCCTAACAGAACTGATGGTGTCTCCATGCATAGCAAAGATTTGTCGCTTCTCAGCTTTGTTGCTGTAGCCAGTTGCCATTTAAACCATTACACTATACCTACATCCTACTATTCTCATTATTTTAATCAGAAGCTAAGTGATACCCACTCTAAATATCATCAATATTCACAATCTCTCTTCCTCCCACTGACCCACGTGTAAAGGGCCTACAAATTCCTACTTGTCACCAGTTCAAGAAATGCTCTTCACTGAGACAGATGCTGCCAGTGGCTCAAAGAACTTGTATCCTCTCTGGAATTCAGAAGCAGGTCTGAGCAGGAGCAGGACTAGTCAAAAGAATGAGTGCTTAACATTGCCTTTGGTGCTAAGCTTACCGAAAGACCACTGTTTATTTATCCATATGACACAAATACCAAGAGGACTGGCAGACAAGCAGATGGGCAGACAAATAATTTAAGGCAGGAAAAAGAAGACTCCTAATAGAGATTGCCCAAATGCTAAATGTTTAAAAGAATACTCTGAAATCCTGAAAAGAGATTTTCTTGCAGGGTATAGCACACCAGCCTTAAATTCCTTTCTTGTTAATCCATGGATGTGTTGGCTTTTGTTTTACCCACGAGACAGGGGGCACTCAAAATCCTCATTAGGAAATGATCTGCAGCAGTTCACCAGAGAAAAGGGACGAGTGTATACAGCCTGTACCATTTCAGATTTCAGCTAGGGCACTGCTTAGCAAGAACAGAGAGCAGTGGGTACATTTTCAATGCCATCTGCTGGATGAGAATGGACAACTCCAATACAGGTGAGAAACCAGTGCTTTTCATCTATCATGATCAACTCATACTAACAGTTTCCTCCTCTTCCTACCTTACCTAAACTGAGACAAAAATTTGAAGTTGTCTTAATAAGCACATTTTATTCCCCACACTCTGCCAGTACATCCAAGAAATTAGCTAAGCACCAATAGTTATGAAAACATTCAGACGCACAAAAAAGTTACTGCACTTTATTCCTGCTGAGAACTCAGGTGGCTCTGACTGGAAATTATGGAAAATAACTGATATTTGATGAGAAAAGCCTGATGCCAAGATTTCAAAACATATTTCTGCACTGGGCCCATCAAATCTCCGTTCTTGAATACCTAATACTACCTTCTGAAGACAGCAATAAAATGTCACAAGAAAAGAAGGGGTTTTCCTCTTGAGTGAGGAGTATTTTTCCCATTGGAAAGATCAACAACTGTCAGTCTTCACTCAGCTAAAGGAGGAGAAACAGACCTGTATGTCACAATAAAATGGTACAGATGACTATTCTGAAAGGACAAGTAACTTCTATTGCCAAGGAAGTCTAACAGCAAAAATACCTTAAAATTTGAGAACAGCATTTTACAGAATCACAGAATGTTAGGGCTTGGAAGCAATCTCAAAAGATCATTGAGTCCAATCCCCCCATCAGAGCAGGGTGACCTAGTGTAGGTCACACAGGACCACATCCAGGAGGGTTTTGAATGTCTCCAGAGAAGGAGACTCCAGAACATCTCTGGACAGCCTGTTCCAGGGCTCTGTCACCCTCACATTGAAAAAGTTTTTTGTTACATTTAGGCATAACCTCCTATGCTCCAGTTTGCACTCAGTGGTCCTTGTCCTATTATCGGACACCACTGAGAAAAGCCTGAGTGTGATGGTTTGGGAGTTCCCTGACCTCCCACACTTGTAAAATGACCCAGACTAGAACTCAGCTGGCTGGAAGTTAAGAGATGAAGCTCTATTTACAGCTTAGCACAATATACAAGCAAAGCTATACACAATAGACAGGAATATTTAGAGAAATATACAAGGTAAAGGTAANCCGAGACCCCATGACCCAGACTGCCAGCTCGAGAGACTCTCTTATCTTCTTTGTTTTGGGTTCCTTATTCCTAAACATCTAAGCAAGCCTATGAGTGAAGTAGACATCACCATTGTTTACCTTCACAGCCTATAGTGGAATATTTTAATAGAAAAGTTCTAATTAGCTCAAACCAGCACACTGAGGGAGTAAAAGGCCAGCTTGACCTTGAAGATGGGAAAAACTTCCTGAGTTCTGTGAATTCATATTCTGGTTGCTCAAGTTGCAAAGCTTCATTACACATCTCAACCATTTGCAGAAACCACTCAGGCTACAGATATCAATCAATTCTCATAGAGGACATCTGGACACATTCCTCTTGTGGTAGTACAGCTAAAGAACTTCTGGATACTCTGCAAGAATGACCCTCTTGTTCTATCACACCATTTACACAACTTACTGGATCACCTGGATTCAATAAAAAAAGAGGGACAGACATGAAACAGGGTCTGGCATGACTTTGATACAATTTGTGTTAGAGATGCAGCCACAGACTGAACTCCCAAGTCCTCAAATATAAAAATTGTACTGGCTGATGTGGAAAAAAACCCAACAATTGTTAATAAACACATATTCTGCTCCTCAATGCTCCATATGGCAGTCTCATGGATTAAACACCAGCAGAGTGTTGATCACTCTAAAAGCTCATATTGAGATGATCTGGAAAATCTGTCTATCTACAATTTACAAATTCTGGTTAATTTAATTAAAATGCTGCATCACTAAGTGCCTTAATATGTGGAAAGCCATAAGCTTGTGAGGTTCCTGGCAAATGTCTGTTTTCAGAAGAAGCTACAGAACAAACTATCAAGAGTCTCCTTTTTAAATTGGAATTCACAAAGGAAGCCTTCTCACAAAGCTTACAAAATGAGTCTACGTTTACATGTAGGGGAAGAGGGCAGAAAAATCTCCAGAATAGGCAGAGAGACAGGTGAGGCTAAGGATACCAGCAGCATAAGAGAAAAAATGACACAGGCTGTCAAAGAATCAGAGACTTCTTTGCAGGGGGCCAGCCAAGATTAAAGGAAAATAAACAGGCTACAAATAGTTAGCACACTAAAAAATGGAGAGAGACTGAGGCAGGGTTCAGCAAAGGAACTGTCACCTTGCAAGAGGACAAAGGCCAGGAAGTCTCATGAGAGAATGAGCCCATGATGAACATGCTTGGCCAAAGGTAAATCCAATGCTATATTCATCAAGGGAGGGTTTGAGATCTGGCTTCCTCTTAAATTGAGACAGACTACAGCACATACACAATCAATTACTGCAGTTTAGCTAAAGGATGGTACCTGTTAATTTTCAATTTGGAGTAAACACCATGAAAGAGAGTCCTTGAGGCTAAGCCAGCGTAGAAAATTTTTTCCTTGCTAAAAGCATGTCTGGATGACAGAGAAAAGATATTCCCAACTAAAACCCCTCTGACAAAACGCAAGTGAGTAAACTGCTGGCATGTGGACACGGATGATAGTTTGGTGTCTGGGGTTAACATAGCCCAGCAAGCTCCCTGCTCCACACACAGATGGGAGGGAAAGCAACACAAAACACCTCTGGGTTCAGATCAGGAGTTTAATGAGATCACACACTACATAATTACCTTAGCAAAAGCAAAAGCTCCAGCGGAAACCAGAGGAAAAAAAAAAAACAAAAAAAAACCCCAGTTCCCAAGCAGGCAGCAGTCAGCATAGTGGAAAAGCCCAATGCCCCAAAATCTGAAACCAAAAGCAACAGCCAGAAGAGGAAGCCTCTTACTTTACAATCTGAACTCCAAGCCCCATGATACTTCACTCCAGACAGCACTTTCATTTTGAAGCTGGCATGATGGGAGAATGGTATGGAATACACATCGTCAGATTCAACTCAAGCCATGACACTTGGGAAACAGATGGAACACCTTTTCCTGCTGCTTGCAGCAGCTCTGATGGAAGCCAAGACATTCCTGGTACACTCGTTACTGTCACCAGAAAGGACCTACTACTACTTTTCTAACACTACATAATACCTACTTTCATTCTTCCTAAACCAAATATGAGGCCTTGAGTAACCTGTACTAGTGGGAGGTGTCCCTGCCTATGGCAGGGGGTTGGAACTAGATGACCTTTGAGGTCCCTTCCAACTTTACCATTCTATGATGATGCTGGGTTCAATTCTTAGCAGCTGAAGCTGTGGTTTTGGCATCTGAAAAGAGGAGCGTGGTGCTGTCAGGCAGAAACCATGGAAGAACAGATGTAAGTACCCAGGTTACTACTGGCTCAGTCTGCTGTAATTTGGAATAAAGAGGAAATTTTCTAGAAGGAAGGAACAGTAATTTTCCCCAGCAATACATTAGTTTAGGCTCATTTGTTGTTCAGAAATGTTAAACAGAAACGATTGGGGTTTTTTTTCCGCACAATGATCATCTTGTGTGGGAAGAGAAGAACATTCTCTCTAGTATGGCAGTTAGTTTCCTACTTGCACAGGCAGATGAGGATCTGCCTCCAAAACCCAGGAGGATCTGCTGAGCTTCTGCAACAGAGTAAATTGTGCAACATGTGAAGCTGTGAAGGCCTAATGGTTTTCTATGTCTAGCACAGCATTAGGAAGGAAGACTGTCACCCATTAAAGGCCACTTCACCTGTGTTTCTATGCTTCAGTGCATGACAAGAAAGAACACTGGCATTTTACAACGCAAACCCTGGAATAGTTTCCCCATAATGTTAGAATTCAAAAAAAAGAGTAATCAGAAAACAAAGCCATGTGCTTAAAGACTAAACCCCATTTAAAAATGATGCCCATTTCACTCTCCAATATCATGTCTATCCATCCTCTAGATTACTTCCAGCTACTTTTCAGGACATGTGACTGAGCACACTGGAGCCAAATGTAATTAATTCCATATTCAAATATCAAGCATAAGAGCCAAGAAAAAGTGTCTAAGCAATGTGGAGGGAAAAAACCCAACCCTTTCCTTCCCCTAAGTCTCCTCTGCTTCGGAGAGATCAAGTAGGCTGGTTTCAAAACAAGAGCAAGTGATATAAGCAAACAAAAGCAGGTCTGAAAGGTGAGCAACCCCCACAAGCCACACCATCATTATTACTGTGTTGACAGCACACTTGTTAAAAATGTATATTTTAATTTTCTGTATTGCTAAAGGTCCCAATTTGCCCAGGGATCTAGCTAAGCTGCCATTTTCTACCACGACAGAGTCTAATCTTTATTTAATGGATTTAGCATCTATCTTCACTAGAGTGGTCTCTAAGGGAAAGGGGAGGGGAGTATGAAGGGGCATGAAGAGATGATCAGAGCCCCCCTCTCCTTCATCCATCCGGCGCTCATGTTTGTGTTCAAAATTCAATTACCTCCTTATTGATACTTCACAGAGATATTTAAGCTGCAAACATGAAGCCCTGATTTCCCAGGGGGCCATGCCCCTCTCTATTTCACTGCTCTGCTTCCCCCAGGGTGAATTCCTGAGGCGTCCATATTAATAGGTAATCAGTCACAATTCATTTATTAAACAGCTAGCAAGGTTTATCAGCCTGCCCTGATTAGCCGGAAGAAGCCACTGAATTCCTAATTTATTTATGGAAATGTAAGTGTCTTTTTTAATTCCATTCATGAAAGACAGGGGT
>VWYK01119712.1:6104-17120 GCA_013399775.1 Semnornis frantzii
GGTCTTGTAATGACAAGACAAGGGACAATGGGTTTAAACTGGCAGAGGGGAGATTTAGACTGGATGTTAGGAGAAAGTTCTTTACAGTGAGGGTGGTGAGGCACTGGCACAGGTTGCCCAGGGAGGTTGTGGCTGCTACACTCCCTGGAGGCATACAAGGCCAGGTTGGATGAGACCTTGAGTGACCTGTGCTAGTGGGAGGTGTCCCTGCCTATGGCAGGGGGTTGGAACTAGATGATCCTTGAGGTCCCTTCCAACCTTACCATTCTATGACTCTATGTATTAAAAATAATAAAAGTAATTGTAGGAATAATTCAGCACCTGCAGCAGCAGAAAAGGTGTTTACATGAAGAACACTTCTTTCAGACTAATGAAAATAAACACGTGGCTTGTGGCATATCTCTAGCCTCTGGGTTGTTCCTGACCCAGAACATGCGCTATTTTCTTATAATCAGCTTACTTTGTAAACAAGCTACAGTATAATTATGAACAATACTTGGTATTTCTCTACTCACAACACTGATTTCCACATTGACAGGGTCTCTACCACTGGCCACCACTACTGCTATTACTAGATTTCTGTAGTGATTAACCTCTGTTATAAGCCTGATGCCCACACAGGTATTTTTTCCTTCCTCTCGCCTATCTGTGATACCTCAAACCAAACACCTTTTGCATCTCCGTTTTCAGTGCCCCATAAAACAAATTTGTTGTCAATCTGAGAACACTTGCAATGAACTTCACAGCAGATTCCTTGACCTTTTTAACACATGGGGGTCAAAAATCACCATCAGCAGTTTGAGAGAAAAATGTGAAAGATCAAAGCCTTCCATTCTCACTACTGTTCTTGTTTTCCTTTGTTGATGTGTGCACTGCTGA
This sequence comes from Semnornis frantzii, assembly GCA_013399775.1. Lineage (NCBI taxonomy): Eukaryota > Metazoa > Chordata > Aves > Piciformes > Ramphastidae > Semnornis > Semnornis frantzii. Next base: position 6,984 of record VWYK01119712.1, read on the forward strand.
AAGAAACTAGCAGTTTTTATCTCAAAAGTGCAAATATTTGATAGGAAACTGAGGCCAGATGTATCAACCTAAAACAAACAGCAAATATTTCTGTGATTCTTTTAACAGCACTAGAAAAGGTCTTTTTAAACAAACAAAATCTTTCTCCTGGAGAGTTTGTAAACCAAACACTGTAACTTTTATTAGTTGATAGACTGTTGATACTAAATAAGAGCTGACTTTAAGCCCAAGAGCAATTGCATAGACTCCTTTCATTGTTGAGCTGAGATATGCAAAAAGTAAACACCATAAATCATGAAAACTTTGCTTCGTACAAGTATTTCATGATGATAATGTACCACATTTTGATAGGATAGGGATTTTTTTTTCAAGTCCTTTCTCTTTTTAATCAGTCTCTCTGCAAATGTGTATGTTACAGAAAATGTTTGGGATTTTTTACATTTCTTGAAAGAAGCTTTTCCTCTTTTGTTTTCCAGCTATTATTTTTCTCTGATGACCTTCAGGTGGTCCAAATTTTAAAGCAATGTAATGAAAAAGCCCCCAAGCATCTTAACAGTTTCAAATTGTTTCTATTCCAAACAGACTCCATCCCAAACCAAATGTCAATATATATTTGGTCTTTTAAAAAGGCACAACATACTTTTTGAAGTAAGTTCAGAGAAATACTGAAGAAAGAGAAGATTAAAAACGCAAAATCCAGAGTACATGGATTTGGTCTACAGTTGTACCTAATTTGTCTTTAAAGTCAGACACTGAATTCCCTCAGCGGTGCCAATTTCTTTTGCAACTCAGCACAAAATTGAATGTGTATAAGCTGTGGAGTTATCACTGAGGAAGTAACTGATAAAATTTTAAGGTACCCATTCCAGTATCAACAAGATCCCCTCTGATACAATTTTAATGTCCAGCTCCTTATTTCCTTAGACTATTTTCCTTTGTATCACTGTCATGCGGCATTTCACAGCATCTACATATACTAATAATCCAGGAATCTTACTTATGTTAAATAATAATTCTACCTATGCAATTAGAGTTAAGATGACTATGCACAAAAATAGCACAATTCAAAGCTGAAGTTTATCAAGGATTTATTGTTTGGTAGCACAAATATCCTTGCAGAAGCCAAGTCTTTGTCCACGTCTTTTAGCCTCACGGTAGAGAAACTCGGAAGATGCTGCAAGACATCTTCTAACCGAATTAAGAAAGGACTACTGCTAAAAAACAAAGCCTGTCTCAATACTTCTTCCATGCAAGTGGAGCCTGTATTAATGCAGGGGGTCAGAACGTGCGTACAGTCCAAGAAATCACCTGGTTGTTGCACTCTCCTCACACACTGCATCCATACAACCTACAAATTCAGCCAAGGTATGCTGTAAAGAGTTAACTTAAAACGTCTGGGTTTAAGCCAAAGTATCAAAACATAGCACACGTCAAAAGTCACTAGATGATTTATCAACTAACCAAAAGATCTGAACAAGTCCTTAGAGAATCTTAAGGCAAAAGCAACTTTCACACAAGCTTAATTGATCCCCACTATGATTTCCATTATGTGATGTTCTTAGAGAATTTTGATCCAGTTTTGCTCCCTATAGCTTTCCTGTCTGCATTTTTATGAAGGGTAATTTTATCCCTTCTGCCAACCTGTTAAACATTGTCAATGGGAGGATTTATTAGTTTTCACGACTCAAGGCTATATTTTATTCTCCAGGAGTTGCCAAAGCCAAGTCGCTAATTTTATCAATTGAAAGCACTGAAATCATTCATTAATAAGAGGCTCTAAACTCGTTCTGTGACTCAAGAGCAACACTTACTTTTCAGCTGACAACTTCTTTCACAGAAAGAGAGAGGGAGGGGGGAAAAAAAAAAAATGTTTGTCTGTGTAATGTAAATCTCTGCAAGTTAGGAACTCTAGGTAGACCGCCCCCACTTTCTAGTGAGTAGATTCTTCATTAGTATGAACATATAAAAGTGTAATTGCTACAATGTGTTGGAGAAATGTAATATTCAATTAAGCTCTAAGCTTTTTAAGAGCACCAAACTCATTTTACTCTTAAAATTCTACACACACTACTGATGATCTTATAATTATTATAGTGCAGTTATTAATAAAAGTAGCAATGCACCCAGCATTCTAAGTGCACATGAATTCTTTCTGCTTTAGGGAAGACTGAAATGCACAGCAGTGGATTCTTTCCAAATGTATTTATCAGAAAGTTGTTTATCTTCTGTAGTAGAGCTTGATTCATATTCATTCCATTCATGTCAATGAATGCAGCACAAGGCCTTTAATACTCCCTGGTTGGGAACTAATGCCTTTAGCTTTCCATTAGGTAATTTGAAAGACCTATTTATTTTTTTCACAGTCAGCTAACTAATTCTTTAACACTACATTTCAATACCACTAACGCTTACTAAGGGATTGACTTCACTAAGCGAACAATCTCAGCTGTCTCAACATTTCATCATTACCTGACATATATAGCTGTGTCTAAATCAATGAATCACACTGAGGTAGGTCTATCCCCTTGAGCCTTTTTTTTTTTAAGTCCCAGTGCTCCTCTTCATTGTCCAATGGGAAATCCAAAATCTCTGAGTACGATACACTTGCCTTTTTTACTCCCCATTTCTATACTGTTCTTATGCTCCAATTATAGAACATTACACTTCAAGAACAAGGATTGCATTTCAAAATGCTTCCTTTTTGATGTATCTCATGGCAAAGACAGCAAAGACCGAGTTTCTTCCTTTCCTTTAGCCTTCAAAGACAATCAGACACCATCATGGCAGGGAAAGTGTAGGAAAGGTGAATTGTGTATTTTCTTAGCTTCCAGCTTGTCAGAATTCACTCCCTTTCAGCACAATGCTACATGTACACCAAGAATGAGTATCAAGAATAAGTTCATGAAAGTTTCCAAGATGAACCAGTAAACAAATACTAAGTTTAGATTTCTATTAGCACCAGCTTTGACTATAAAAAATTACTGGATTAAAATGTATTAATTTATTTAGCCTAATCATGCTTTATAAAGTGAAAAATTATTGACAGAATCTTATTACCCAGAATGTCTACCCCACAGCCCCAGTATAAAGGTTGTTAGTGTTCTAGTAAAAGATACAAAAGCACATTAAAAACAAAACACCAGTAAACTTCAGCTCATCTTTTTTCATTGCTCTTTCTAAACACTATAAAAGGGTCCTACAAAGAGGTAAAGCATGCAATTTTTGTTGCCAGCTGTTTGAGCATAGGATGTTTGTGTTTTCTGCTGCTCTGAAAAAGTTATTGCCCCTCCATTGCCAGCTTGTCTGTCTAGAATGTATCATTAAAGGCTATTGAAAGGTGCTTTAAATCTTTTTGAATCTACTTCGCAGTTAAATATACCAGGTTTTTTGGTTTTTTTGGTCTACTACATAGTTCATCAACAGTGAACAGGTAGTAATTGTCGTGGTAGGCCTAGGCAGGCCAAATTGGGCTTATACCTTTCCTGGCTTGCCCAGGCATATTTTTCTGCTCTCCCTCCTGCTGTTTTGGGGAGAGCAACAGCAGGAAAAGGGACAAAGGGCCTGGCACCACTAAGTCTGGGGTCTGCTGCCTGTCCAGACCCTGTTGTAAACAAGGTACACACGGTTGCCTTGTGCAGGGCCCGTGTTCTTCCCAAAGAAGGGTAAAGCAAGCCTATGGTTTCACCTAATATGGGCAAATCTTGGCTAACTGCCATTTCATTGGTTGTCCTGTGTCCAAAGGCCCATTGGTCTCGGNCTTCCCCAGAAGCCCAGGGGAGACTCTAAAGCCGCTGACGGCTACCGACAGCAACCCCACCTTGAACACTGTCAGATAATAATTTTGTGGGTAAATGCCAAAGCCTCTTGTAGTTATTAATTGCCTTCTGCCCTAAGCAGAAAGTTGCTCCTTATGTCCTATGCTTATCTAGTGAGTAAGTGGTATACTGACCGCAAAGCCTTCTCTTCCAGTTTATATCAAGTTTAATTAATGTATATATTTAATAACTATTTCCAGATTCTGTTATAACCTGTACATAGTTTCCATAATGTTGCAAAGAGCCTGTTAATATTATTATTAAATGGTGATCGGGGTGATGTGAGTTCTGAATATTTAATATTAATAAACTGTTAATATTTTTATATATCATCTCGCATTAATTAATTTCCCCATCCCCTTACAGTAATGTAACCTTTTTTTGGCATAATTAAGTTTGTATTACACAAACAGCTAACATAAAAACACAAAACAAAATCCACCAACATTCTCCTTTAAGGAAAATAATCAGATGAGACAAAATCATCCCCAGAAGCTTTTTAGTATTAGTATGTTTATCTAAAACACTATGTGAGCTTTGTGTTTCTAGAAGAATGTTAGCTTAGGGAGAAAAGCTGGTGTTTGCATGTAGGGATGCCTGCCACTGTGATCTCTCCAGGGCAGCTCTAAACTCCTTTGTGAGTTTCATTTTCATGAAAAGTAAGAGACCAAATCTTGGTTATCTCAATTAATCAGTTGGTTTCATATGCTGAAGATCAAGAATCACCTTTCCACTCAAGTCTGAGTGAGTTCCCTTGGTAGCAGAAGGCAGCTGTCAACTTTAATCCTGTAACTTCTACTTTTTTTAATGAATCTTATAGCAGATATAAGTACACTTAGATGTTTTACTGCCATATGAAATTATGCCTTCATACAGTTCAAAGATGGATTCTCCACATTTAGAGTTACAACATATTACATATTTAAATATTTTTGAAACATTTGTACTTGAACACTATTTAGGTACCTAATGGCATCCCAGTTTTCAAAGGTAACCACAGCACAACTTGGCCAGGAGTGACTAATAAAAAAAAAAATAATTAAATATAAATAAATTAGACAAACTCTTTTTGGGTACAGAATAAACTACTACTATATTGAATGGTGGGCATTTGGGTGTATTATTTAGGAATTTCACTATGTTTGGTTTTTTTTTTTTTTTACAGTGAAAAGGCAATGAAGTCACATATAAATCAGAACCAATTCACTTTCTTAATGAGTGTAAAGCCTCTTGTTACTTTTACCGTCAGAAAAGAGAGTCACTTCACAGGAAATAGTAGAAGCAGCTACAAATGTTCAGCGTTGTAACACAGAAATCATATTATAAGATTACTATGGAGTTCTCTTAGACAGTTTTCCTATTAACAAATGATATTTTCTATTTGGCCACTTGTATCATATTCTTCATCACTGGATATGAAAGGCTTGTTTAAAAGCATATCTAGTTCTTTGGATACAGAGACAGAAATGCCAAGTTAACTGACATTCCCCAAATATCCTTCATGTCTCTGGAAGAAGAGGGTAGGAAGTGGGTCTTCCTGAACTCCAGGCCCCCATGCTTTCACCATCAGAATACTTTTCCTAACTTTAAGCACATTTGTTATTATTTGTTAGATGAAAAGGACAGGAGAGAGAAAGGACAAGTTTATAAAGTTATCTATTACTCAAAGTATTAAGAAAGCCAGTTTTGAATGAGAGTTGATTGAATCATCTCTTTACAGACCTCCCACTTTTCCAGAGTAAATTTTAAGTATTTAAAAACATTATCATCACTAGTCTTGAGAGCTGAACCCCTTTCACCAAAATACACCTATCCAGGGGCAAAGAATGAGAACTCACACTGTTTTACAGAACTGCCATATAAACAAAATGGGGTTAGAGGAGAATGCACATCAAAAATCCAGCCTCCAAGTCTCAAATAACTCTGTCAGTAATTCTAAAGACTTTTAGAAAATCTAGAAAACAAAGCTGAATCTTAATTAAGGGCTGCTGAAGGGAAAATGGTATCCTATAACACTGACATCTGGACTACTGCTAGCATATGTAATGTATATCTATCACTGACAGCTTATCAGGTTATATATAATTCTGAATCATTATTCATGTCTTCCTCAGCAAGCACAGGAATCTGCAAAACCAACATAGTCATAGAAGTACCTCTGGAGAACAAACTCACTTACATGTAACAATCTTAGAAGGCAATCATAAACCATTAATGTAATGCAAACCATAAATGTCAATATGAATAGCTAAGTGCATGTCAACAAGCAGGGTATAGGCTTGACTAACATAGACAATCAACTTAATGTGGCAAATGATAGCTTTGCAAATATCTCTAGCATTGGATACACATTTAATCTCCACGTGCTGAAGATGCAATAGGAAAGAACAAAAATCCAACATTATTTCGTAAAGGAGGAAAAATAAGTAAAAAATCTTCCTGTTTCCATAGCCTTGTAAAAGAACTGAAAAACACCCAAGAAAAATGTAGCCTGTCCCAGCACAAACTTATTCAAGATGTAGCTAGCAGATAAACCCCTGCACATGATACTGACTGGTTAAACAGAGGTAGGCTCGACATGCCCTGTTACTTGATCATGACATAGATAGATCATTTCTATTACTGAAGTAGACTGTAATGAAAAGCCTTGTGAATGTGCTAAGACCATTTTAACAGCCCACTAGAGACCCAAGTGTTGAAGGAGCATGCCTAAGCCAAGTTCTACATGCAGTCCTTATACCACCATGAATAATGAAGTGTTTTAGGCAAAAAAAGAGAAGACATTACAATAAGCATTTTTTCCTGTCACTGGGATTTTTGGGAAGAATTCTGCTGGTGACTGATTGGGTGTTACAGGACTTGTGGATATGTTTAACCATTTGATTGAATCCTGAACCATACATTGTTTTTCTGAGCAGTAACTTAGTGGAAAAAGGGAGGCCTTTATATACTTGTAGGAGAAAAAAATATGAAAGAACCTGATGAAAGACTGCTGAAGGGAACCATTGTTTGCAAACACTTAACCAGCACTGCTATGAATTTCTTCTAAACACTTCAGTTTTTTTTGCTGCAAGAACATAGTGAACTTGCAGTGGCAAAATGCGGAGTATAGAGGCTTTCTACAGACAGAGGGGACATGATTCCCATCTGCTCTCATCAGACCCCATCTGGAGTACCGTGTACAGTTCTGGACCCCGCACCACAGGAAAGACATTGAAATGTTAAAGTAGGTCCAGAAGAGGGGCACAAAGATGCTCAGAGGGCTGGAGCAGCTCTCATATGAGGCCAGACGGAGAGAGTTGGGGCTTTTCAGCCGGGAGAAGAGAAGGCTTCCAGAAGACCTTAGAGTAGCCTTCCAGTATCTGAAGCGGGCCTACAGGAAGGCTGGGGAGGAACTATTTACAAGGTCTTGTAATGACAGGATGAGGGGCAATGGGTTTAAACTGGCAGAGGAGAGATTTAGACTGGATGTTAGGAGGAAGTTCTTTACAGTGAGGGTGGTGAGACACTGGAACAGGTTGCCCAGGGAGGTTGTGGCTGCTCCCTCCTTGGAGGTGTGCAATGCCAGGTTGGATGAGGATTTATCCTCATTTAGGATAATGTTGGAAGAGACATCTTAAAAATGCTTACTCTCATTTCTTTTCATAAGAAACTACAGTCCTAAATGCATTCATTTAATTACATCGCTTGTTAGCATATAAATACTGAAATAAAAACTTGAGAAATTTCATACAATTGTACAGTCAACTTTCAAGCTATGGCTCTGCTTAAAAANAATGAAATTAAATAAAATTAAATAAAATTAAATATTGAGAAGTTTGTTTTCAAATGGAAGTAAAAATATTTTAAATAAAAATACTATATAAGCTTTAAAAAGAAATTTTAAATTATAAATGTTGTGAAAATAAACATGATTTCATTAACTATTTGGATGTAGCCCAAACTGTATTTCTTGGAAATGCCAAAAGCAAAAAATTCTGTCTTACTCTCTTCCTAGTATAGTGGGAAAAACAGTTTCAAAGTAGATGCATTTGCTGATGGATGAAAGAGACTAGCAACACATAATGGAAAAGTCAAAAGAAAAAAAAAGGTTCTGCAGAAATCAAAAGATTAGGTAGTAGTAAATGTATAGATGATACGAATCTCATGTTATTTGCATTGCATGTATGAAGCAAACTGCCTGGTTCCTTTTCTCAAGAACAGAACAGATTCATAGCACCACATTTTCATAATACAACGTTAGAATTGATGACTTTAAAGGACTGATTCATTTGGATTAATGATCCATATCATACTTACACATTTGAACTGAAGCAGCACGTATTATTTGCTGATAGGATTCAGCACTGAGATTATGATTTAATTTTGATCAGTGATTTTTTTTCCCCTATAACATGAATTAGAGAAACAGAAATGTTTAAAAAAACAACAAAACACCAAAAACATAGTATATGGCGAATTGACTGGCTGAATAAAAAAATGCCCTTTCCCTTTAAGATCCTTCTACCAAATATGCACTTGATGCCTATTGGAGAGCAGGCATGGAATCTGCTGATAGCATCAAAGAGAATGCAAGACAAATGTCAACGTTTGCCTCAATGCAGGGCAACTGCCAGTCTCTTACATTTATCCCTTAAGATCATGTGGATTAAAAGACAATTCAATACATATTTTTATGTGTATATATATATATATATCTCCAATGAACAGAGCTTAAATCAGAGAATGGTTCCTTTACAAGAGACGTGGGATATGGGCCAGACCCTTTGGTGGGGAACGTCTTGAAGATGGTCAGTTAGAGCAAAGTAAACAGCTTAAGTGTGAGTGCCCTCCAGCCAGCAGGAGTCATTTGTTAGTGGCCCTCAAGAGATAAGAAATTTACTGACATGCTTAGTGTTAGAAGCTAAAATTACAGGCTCTCTTTGCACTCCTCATGCATTTGTCACCATGAGATAAACATTTGTCAGTGCTAACAAATCACTTAACGTAGTTTGGCTGTTTTGAACACCAGTGAAATTTAAGGAATATCACAGCAGCACGTTATGTTTCTGCTAGAGAAAATTTGTATCACGCCTACAGTGGTTTTAGATGCTACAAATTAAATTGTACAACCTTTGTCTTCTCTCGTCCCAAAAGAGCAAGTCTCAAAACACCCACACAAATATTCTTGATCACTGCAGTGTTATAAGGTGCTTGTAATACAATGATTAGCTTGCTGTACAGTGAGCTTGTGGCAGAAAATTAAATATTTTCATCTTATTGCCACTGGGAGCTAATGATCAGGACTTTAATTGCATCTTTTCGTTGCTATCTTTTGAATAATTCCTAATACTAATTTTCACGCTTTCATGCAAAACAAATGAAATTTAATACATTGCACCTTATGCTAGAAACTTTTTCTAAAATTTTTAGTAAAGTCAGGCAAAAGTGTATTTGAGCGACAAGGTTTAAAATTAGAATCATAGCATTTGACTTCTCACATTTCTGAAAGGATTTCACCTATGAACACCAAAGAGGATTTTTACCCCTGCAGGATATATAACAAATATTTGTTGAGGAAGTTCATCTTGCAAATCCTTACCTATAAAGCAAGTTTGTTATGACTATGGGAACTTTGTATTTACAAGGAAAAAATATAGTTCACTTACAAAAAATCCTTTCAATTCAAAAATAAATAATGTGAACTCTGACTGCTTGTATAGTCTGGAGATGCTCTATGCCTTTAGTATTTGGGTGACATTTCCTGTGTATTTGCTTACTCTAAAGTATATTTGAATGTTGGAGGTTCTACAGTGTTCTCTTAAAATGCCACTACTCAGAGAAGTGACTTTAAAAGATAGGATTGTTTGATGTTTATTGTTTCTTAGTGATTTTTGTACTAAATGTGCTTTGGTTCAAAGTTAAAAAGATTATTTGCTTTCTGATTGTTAGATCTGTGAATTGATTTTAGTTCCAAAAAGTCAAGAAACTCCCACTGCTAAAAGTTCCACAGGATTTCAATGTTCTGTATTCTGCTGCAATTATATTAATTGGGATGACACTATTGATTAAATAATGTGCAACCTATCAATATTACTTCTTGATGATGCAAATAAAGAACAGCACCTACTCTTTAAAAATCTATTGGAAAAAAAAATAGAGGCTATCTATGTTCTTGCACAGATAAATGCAATTACTTGCACTACAATCTATGGAGTGAAAACCACCAAACATTGAAGTAAATTAGTGATGCTGCTACAAATTTTAGGGGTTATATAGGATATAAGTAGGGGTATTACAGGATATATAGTATATGTGCTGTGTTCCCCAGCACAGGAAGGAC
>VWYK01119716.1:2441-100422 GCA_013399775.1 Semnornis frantzii
GGGGGGGGAAAAAAAAGTGTCAAACAGTCATCCAAAAAATCAGCAAAAGGTTATGGTTACTTCAGCTATAAAATGTGGTATCTGATTCTTTCATTGGAAATTGATTGGTTTTTTTTCAACATCCAGCCTAGAAGCAGAGGTAGAGTTGGGACAAGGCAGCTCTCCAAACTGTAGGTCACATTATAGTTCTCATATAAGTCCCTGTAAACACTAAAAATGCCATTTTGATCCTACCAGTAATGAGGGATGAAGCAAGGTTGTGCCTACAGATAGAGTCTATAAACCCAGCATGTTTGAGATGTGAAGATGCTTTTCTATGACTCTACAGGAGCACAGCAGAAGGGCGGGGAGGAAAACTCGATCAATCTATTGAGATCAGTGGTGACAAATGTTTATAATGTGCCACATGAAATCTGCTTGCCTTCTGCCCTGCAAGCAGTGAGGATCACCTGAGTTCTTTATAGATGTTTGCTATCATGCAGAGAGAAAGGAAATTATTTATTTTGATACACGAGGAAAGGAGAAAGTAATTGAAGGGGTTGGGTAAGGAAAGAAAATCCTTCCAATTTAAAACCATATCCAGGGGCACCCAACCATCAACTGAAAATCCACAGCCCTGGCAGAAAGCAAGAGAATGGAGCTAGCAAAAGCCTATAGGTGTGACAGACCTAGGTCCCTGGGCATGGGAGCCTGCAGCTGCTGCCACGGAGGGAGGCAATGGGGACCTGCAGGGAGGGGAGTATCACTCCAGCATCCTCACAGAGCCATCAGTCCCTTTACTGCAGAAGGGCTGTGTGTGTGGCAGAGGAGCATTGCCACTGTGCAGGAGTAGGAAGGGGCTGCCTTGGAGCTGCACTTGCTCCCCTGCACTGCACACACAGAGCCTTCTCCCCTCACCTCCACAGAGGGAAAATGCAAGCACTCCACTTGCAGATAAAACTTTGCTTTCTCAAGAAATCTCTAACATGCTTGGTCCACACTTCCACACTGTAGGGGAAGTGTGGTCTTATTTTTCCCCTTAGACCTGTCATCTGATCTTGGCCATCTAAATCCCTCTGGGACAAAAGAGGCCCCCCCTCCCCTCCATCAGCAAAGTGGTGGGTGGGCAGCTGTCCCCAACAGGACCCCCTTCTGCTGAGGTTGCTGTCTCCTGGGTCTTGATGCTGTGGGGGGGCCAACTCTGGCCTGCCCCAATGATGAGAGTCTTGGGCTCCTGCAGAAGGTGCTGAGCCCATGAGTGACTCTGCAGGGCTGGCTGGGTACCAGTGCTCAGCCTAGAGGATTCGGATTAACCAGTGCCTTGGACTTGTTTTCAGCTGTTATGGTCAATATATTAAAGGTATTTATTTAAGAAAGTGCCTATCCTGCCAATCTTTCCCCATGAGCTCTATTTTGAACACACCCTATAATTACTGATATTACCCTGGCAAATTTTCCCCATGAAGTTTTCTCCACTAAGAGCCATGACTGTACTTGTCTGCCTCTCCACATTATAATTATGAGCAGGCAATATTTATAACTATACTATTATTATTTCTGATATTTTATGCCCTACAAAAATCTATATGACAAATGCTCAAACTTCAGCATCTGAGGCATTCAGGCTTCAGGTGGGACATTCCCTTCAATTTGTGTACTCATTCTTCCTACGTTAGCACTACCAGGTTAGTTTGGCTACTTAAGGTAAATACAGGAGTCAAATCAGTGTGAAATCTGCAGGGCTTGGGTTAGACTCCAACTCAAACATATCTAAACCACACAGTTTGTTGTTTGTTTGTTTTTTTTTTCCCCCAGTCAGTGCAAATTCCAGGACTTCTGCTGGTTTAGGCTATAATTGTATATCATAGAGCCTTGCTGAGGCCAGATAATTAATTAAAGTAGTGCTTAATTACTCCAGATGGACAAAGGAACGTAGCACGTTTATGCCTCGTGCAAAACCTAAATGAACAGAGTGGGATGAACAGCACAGGTCTGCCAATCATGATCTAGATTTGAAATTTGGCACTGCAACACTTACAAACAGATGCAAATGTTTCATTCTCACACTTCAAACAAACAAACAAAAAAATTAATTAAATAAAACTCTGTCTTGTAAGCACCTTTAGTTTTAATTATTTAAGATCAATACTAACCTAAAAGCCTCTGGCCCCTAACATGCATCTCCACTCCAGGGTCATAGACCTTTCTTCTTTTGAAATCACTGGCTTTCTCCACAAATATTAGTGTTAACCAGCTTCCCCAGTACCATATGCATAAGGGCTATAAACTAATGAGCTGATCTAGGTCATGTAGAAACAGTGTAGAAAGGAAACAAATGTTGAACGTCACATTTACATTAACTTCTCACAGTTCAAATGGCAATTTCTCCACAACATAGCATGAATCATGCAGTAAGAAAAGGGAGGAACCTCCAGTTTCTTCCATTTATTTGTCATATGGTTGACTGATGTCAGTATCAGTGGCTTTAAACAAAACAAAACAAAACAAAACAAACAAAAAAAAAAAGAAAAAAAAGAAAAAAAAGGAAAAAAGAGTTTAAACATCCAAAAGAAAGGAAGAGAGAAAGGAGGAAAAGGTCTGGCTTTCCACAAAATCCGTTTCCTTTACAACGATGAGGTCAAACCAAACCAAAGGCTGCTGATGAGCAGGGTCTTCTGTTCCTTCTGTGCTTGTCTCGTGGTCTGGTGCGAGCTGGGAATCAAGGGGATGGGACTGGTGGATGTGTTTTGTTTCTCTCTATATATGTATGTATGTAGGTAGCTATTAATATATATATACATACATACACATATATGCACACAGATAAGAGTCTTCCTAAAAATGCTCTTTGCAGTCCAGAGGCAGCAGGAGTCACTGTGAAGGAAGAGCTGGGCAACATATGGCTGTAGAGTCTGCACTGGAAAAAGTCACTGGCTAAATGTGCGCCGGCTGCTTGTTCTCTTTTATTTTCATGAGGCGAAATAGGAGCTCTGCATAGAGTACAGCCTGTCAATGGGGTTTCCTACTCTAGCCTGCATGGAGTTAACTTCGGAAGAGGCAAGAAAACAGTCGCTCAAGCTAGTTAAAGAGGTATCACTGTCGATATCATGAAAAATGGAGTCGTTCCCTGCAAACGAAACGTATATGTTAAGCTGGGTTCCGTGTGGCCACGGCGGGACACAGTACACATGGACGCTCCTGCGCTGCGCGCTGCAGCAAAAGGCAACACTCCCGGGTTTGTTTTTACATCTTAATCTAATTTTGCTCTAAGAGTCTGGCCTACAAAGAGGAAGGCTAGCAACCGATTCGCAGAGTTCAACTGGCAGCAGTGCCACCCAAATCTGCCAGGAAGTAATTTATGCTTCAGTCAGCAGCACAAAAGAGTCTTGGCCGATAATGGGAGCAAACAGCGCCGTGGAGGAGCAAGTCCCCAGGTCTCTGCGAGCTGGGATTTGGCATTTGAGGGGGCACTGGGGCTGCTGAGAAAGGTGGGACCAGACGCTGAGTGCCCACCACAGGAAAAAGCAGTCTGGGAGCCATCACCAGTAACAGTCTTCATTTATGGACAATGTAAAAGACAGATCTACAAATGTGACAGGACGCAGAAGGAGACTCAGCTTCCCTGGCCTCAAGTGAGCTACTGTTGTAAACACACTTTCCTTTCAGAAAATTCCACTCTTTGGGCTGGTTTGGAACAGCACCTTTTATTTCCCTTAGCAACTGAGATTTCAGCTTACTTCAACTCTTGAGGAGCCAGAAAGAGCTCTAGCTGTGAGCACTAAGAAAAGTGTTAGTCTGGCTCTTTTTCCTCCTGCACTCATTTGAAACAGCTTTGTGCTTTCTCCTGCGCTCTTTTGGGAGCACAGAACCTGCCTCTCAAGGAGTTTTGCTTAGAAAGCCCAGCAAATCGTTAGCAACAAAATGAGGAGCCATCTAACACTTGTTGGCACTTCAAATGTCCTCAACTGCTTACAGGATTTACCAAATTGCTTGGTGTGTCCTGTAGACTTGTCTCAGTGGGAGAAGTAATAACACAGACTCAAAGCAGATTTCTTGTTGGTCTCTGCATGCTGTATTCACAAAAGATACATGCACACAGACAAGTGCTGCTGGTCTGCAGAAACAGGTCTGACATAACAGGCCCTTTTGGGCTACAGCAAGGCCAATAAGCACAGTCTGAGAAATCCTCTTAATTTTTATTTAAATGCCACACTGCAACTGTCCAGAAGCAATTATTAGGCATTTCATGATAGTGATGCATTTAGTGCTCCCATCATGACAACAAACCACCACCTTATTTTGGGCAGAGAACAACATTATCCAGGAGAAATGCACAAGAGATGTGTGGTGACACAACTCTTGGTAGCTCAAGATTTGTTCTTTAACAAATCCGAACATCCAGTTTGAGGGATCTACAGGGGTGCTTATTCATTTGGGAATGAATAGATTACTTCTCTTTACTGAAGGCACTTTTGCCCCAAAGCTTCTAAGAAAAAGGAAAACCTTGTGAGTGAGATAGAATTTGGTACTATTTATTTCTCAGTGTCTTTGATGGGGATTTAAAAAAGTGGAGCTGGAGAGGTGGTATCACTTGATTTATGATTTATCACAAGCAACATTGTGAAACAGTTCTGAAGAGTGTCCAGAGCCTGGGCTGAGCTCTCTTCTACCCCATTCCGTGTACACAAAAATATACACACAAAACTGACTGGTACAAATTCCCTGCTACAAATCCCAGAGAGAAATCTTAGAAAAGTAATTAACTCCACTGAACCTGTGGTGTGTGCCCCAGCATAGGAACCCTGCTACCTCTGATGTGGCAGAATGATGCATGCCTTACCATAAGGGTTCATGTGGTCGCCTGGCATTTGTGGAGGGGTAAGACCCTGCTGAAATGGGTCTGTGCCATAACTGCTTTGATCCATTGCTACAATCTGCTGCTGTGGTGGTGCAAGTGGTGTGTAAGATGTCATCATCCCTTCCATTCGGTTGGACATTACTTCTGCAAAGCAAACAGGAGGGCACAGTCACTGTTTAGGAATGAAGAAGTAGCAGACAGCAGCATCAGAGGCAACACTGAACCCAAGCACAGAGTGAACCCTGATAGGTGTGTCCTGTCCTTTAGAGAAGTCCTTTAAACCTTTACCTGAGAGTACAACCCCGAGCAGTAAGTTGAAAGACTTGTATTTTCTGACTACGTAATTTCTGAGTCTCCTGGGTGCTGGGCCATATCTTCCCAAAGTCTCAGATCTGTTACTAACTTCTGTTGGTACCAATTTTTCTTACTTTACATAAAGAGGGAGATTTGAGGCTGCAAGCCCTTGGAAGTTGGAGAACCTCAAGAGCATCCACGGAGCAGCAAGGCAAGCCCCAGTACCTCTGTGCAGTGCCTGTTTCAGGGTCCAGCCAGCTGCTGGGGTACAGGAAGGGCTCTCTGTGCCTTGGCTGGGGCAGTGATGCTGCCACCCTTGCAAGGAGCCTGCAGATGTCCTGCTGAGCATGGTTCCCCTTTCTGTCGGAGAACACAAACTGGAGGATCTGGAATAAGATTTCTTCCAGTGGAAGTGCCTCTGCACTGCACATTTCTTCTAGAAAGGAGGTAACAGAAAGATGTCCAAGCACCTCCAGGGTCTGGCCCCATGGAAGAACTCTGGGATAACCTGGGGTGGGCACTCAGACACAGCACCTCTGTATTCCCACTGGTGATGGCACACAGTATTCACAGACTTGTACATGCCCTATATGGCTGTGCTTAACACATTATGAGTGAATGGCACTTTGGGAAACCCTACAGATTCTTTTCTCCTTGCTTTGTCTTCATCACAAATCCCCTACCTTGCCCTAGTCGCTGAGAGTTTTGTTGCTCCTGCTGCTGCTGATGCCTCCGTGCAAGCTTTTTCATCTGAATGGAAGAGGAAGAACAGAACAAGCTCACAGCTCTGAATGCAACAATTTTGTTTCCGTACGAAACTCTCAGCAAACATCAAATCATTTCATGCAGACCATTTTTCTATTCATGCACACACCACTCTGGGTTCAGTTTCATTTCTAAGCTTAAACATTTCAGTTTCCAGTTCATATTTGCATGCAAAATTTACTCCCAATCTCATGCTGCTTTGAGCACATGAACTTAATGCCTGTGTTTGAAAGTTGCCTTTCTTGTATGGATGTAGGCAGCAGTGCATGCAAAATACCTACAGTTCAGTCCTGAGATCCCTGAGGTGTGTGCTAGGGGAGCGGGAAATCTGTGTTGGAGGACAATTTGCATTTCACTTTTGAGAACCTGACAAACAACCTACCTTTGCTCTTTGGTTTTGAAACCAGACCTGGACAACTCGCACACTGAGTCCCGTTTCAGCCGCTAGTGTTTCTCTGACCTACAGGACAAAATGGTTAATAATTGAAGTCTTCATAATTTTTTTTCCCAGACCAATCAGTTATGTTAGGAAGACCATGCCTCTGTGCTTACAAGAAAACCTGCATGTACAGAACGAAATTCTTCATAGTTTTGCATAGTTTGTTCAAGATCTGCCCTTCATGTCACTACAGTTTCTAACTACTAAACAGCCTGAGCTGTGTAAAATGACACTAAGTCATTTTGTGATTTTTATTTTGCCCGTAACACAGCTCTGTGCAAGAAGGCACAAATTTGGCTGTGAACGATTTCCATGTTGTTGAGGAAGGTATTTTAAAATGGCTAAAAGCCACACTGCACTGCCCCCAAAGACATAGCTTGTATGTCATGAGGAGAGTGGCACCTTTTGCAACAGTGGCAGCCTTCAGGATGCAACTCCATTGTTTTCCAATCAAACTCAGAAGGAACCAGTTACCTAGGCTGCTTTTCACGAAGATTTGATTTGCCCCAGCTCCATCAGTGAAGCAATATGCTGTGCCTTTCCCTAGCTGCCATAAACAAGATCAGCAGCAGGGTTACGTTCCACAGAAAAGCAGGACTGGGAGGATGAGCAGTGGGACCAAAGCTGGGCCCTCGTCTCACTAGGAAGCAACTCCCTCTGTGGTGGGAAGGAGAAGAGCAAAAGCCACTTGCTTACCTGGGCTCTGATACTCAAAACCTATTTCATGTTTTATAAGAAGTAAATATTATTGTTGAGCAGGAATCAGTCCTGGAGCTGCTCTGCATTCTGTGGGTGAATATCCAGAAATGACAATGAGCTGGACAGTCCTAAGCTGCTGATCATTCTAGGCTAAGATGGTGTTTAGATGAGCATCACCAGACACTGGCCTGGTCACTGTGCTCACCCCAAGGCAATTACTGCTGTCCTGGGAAGGAGCAGGGGACTCTCTAGAGCTGTGGTCTGATCCTGCCACCTCAGACAGGACCACCACTCCCTGACAAGAGCTGACTTCAGGTCGCTGATGAAGCACCTACCTTCCTACAGGGCTTGGAAGACACTTCAAAGGATGCTTTGAATGCTCGTCTCTGCTGCGTAGTAAGTATTGTTCTTGGTCGTTTAGGTCTTCTTGGGTCCTTCCCATCATCACTTCCTTTTCCTTGGGCTACTTGTCCTTTGGTGGGTTTAACATCTCCATCTTCATCATCACTTTTAACTAGTGAGAAATAAATAGGATACAAAACTGTACTTGTTCCACCAAAGTGACAGGGTATTTAACAACTCCTCTTCAGCTGCCAAACTGGGCAACAGGTTCAGCTCTGATCCTGGGTTTATCTGAATACCTAAAGCAACTGCAGGCAGGAAGAGATGATCTTAGTGTGCACTGACTAAATCAAATGCCACAAAAGCATAATCTTAAATTGAGGGCATGGGACCGATCAGGGTATGGAAATTCAGAATATGTTTCAATATTTCCAGGAATGAAGCACAGAGACTCTGTGCTCTTTGGGCATCACTTGGTCCCTTATGTGTTCACTTGCTGCAACTACACCAACTGATGCACACCTTTGCCTTTACAGCAGAGCCACATCTGCTTCCCAGGCATTAGCTGCAGACAGGTACCACTATGGCAGCAGAAAGTGTGAATGTAAATATCACAATAGCTCAAAGTCTGTTTAGCTAAATACAGTGTAGATTCCAGTTATGGTTCTGAACATTTTGAAGATCCAGTGATAACATTAACTATAAACTTTGCCACCTCATTTCTGTGTCCTACAGAAAACATCAATGTTCTTTCTCTGTGTCATACAATGTGTCTATATATGCATGGACAACATTCCCTTTGTTGGTAAATACATACAAGCATGTATCTGCCTGTATAGATCAGAGATGTAATTTGTGTTTTCAATAATGAAATACTGAATATTTGTAAACCTTGTGATATGACATATTTTAGTGTCTTGGACTGAGAAATCTCAATCATGGTGGCAAAGACTGAAGAGTAAGTGCTAATTTTGCTGCAAACTCCAACTTTTTCAACTCAGCATATTTTATTTCACCAGACTACTGATTTTGCTTCCAGAAAACATTAATATAATCATTATAGGAACTTCAACAGGAAGAAGCACACTGCAGTTTTTATATACTCAAAGATTACATTTGGGGAATTAACAAATTAGACTTTAATTCATTTTAGGGCCTGATTATTATGCACCTAGCAATCTAATCACCTTTTACTTTAATAAGCATCTTTTGCCTAATGATTAAAGAGAAGTTCAGTCATTTTAATAACCATGACATTATTAACTTTCCAGAATGCCATTTCTAAGGAAAGGTCTGTGAGGATTAATATTGCTCACTGGAGAGTTACTTTTGTGTCCAGTGGTTAAATATTTGATTGGAGAAGGACACATTCTCAACCAGGGCTGTGTGAAATCATTTGCTCTCTCACAGGCATCTGGGAGATCTGTGTTTTCAATGGATTAGACAATGGAAGACAAAACATCCCATTTAATTTGTCAACTTGTTTTTCAGGTTTGGGTTTGGCTAACAGATAATAATGGAGGGGGGGGGAAGCATCTCTAGCAGGAAGAAGCTACCCCCTGTGCCAAGGGGAAACAGTGGAAGCCAAGGTTGTTTTGTGCCGCTGTGGCAGTGTGCTGCTGATCACAGCACAGAAGATCCAGTCCTGTAGGAATGCCCTGCCATGCCCATGCAGACCCCAGACGTGGCAAGCAGCAGCCACCAGTGTCGGTGTAGTGAGTGAGGAAGAAAGGGGAGGAGGGTCCATGCCCATTGCTGTGCACAGGCACAGTCCCACACACGCAGCTTTTCACAGGGGGCTGTGTGGACACAGACAGGCAGGCAGCAGGATGCTGAAGCTGGCGATGAGAACGACCTGCTGAACGGCAAGCTGGGAACTCAGATGCCTCGGGCAAATTCACAAAGAGCCCAAACCCTGTGAGGTGAGATTTACAGAGCAGAGCACTCAAGGTCCTGCAAATACAGTATGGCAATAAATAACATGCTGCTCCAAGAAAGGCTCCAGTCCTGCACGTCCTGCTGAGTCAGCAGTGACCTTTCTCTCACAGCATTCCTGACATGAAAATATAAATTTCAACAATATGGAGAATATGGCTCTCAGATTAGAGATTAGGGATAATTACTGTTCCTAGGTAAATTGGAATAATGCATTTTCCCATAAACGAGAGGCAAACATTCATGCCATTTGTAGCTTAATGGAATGGTAATTGTTGATTTTCTTAGATATTTTCTTGGGAAACAAGTGCAGGATTGTGATGGCTGGCAGCAAGTTGTGTATGCACTGTCTCTAGTCTTGGGATCAGCCAGGGCACACTGACAGCAGGAGGTTTCCAGTGTCCTTGTGTGTATGGCACAGGAAGGAGACCTCCTGTCTCTCCTAGAACTGCCTGTAAGCCAAACCTCATTGTTACCAACACTAGATTCCCTGGGGTTTGGCCTGTAGGACCCAAATCCAGTGTGTGAACTATTTGTCCTGTGTAGCACTTTGTTCGTAGCCCTGGACAGACAGCAAGAGGATTTGCTTACTCTTTTAAAACCTTCCCTAGGGTGGAGGAAAGGAAGCATCTGTCTCTCTATCACCTGAAGAACTCAGGAAAGACAGCTGCTATCAAGTGTGAGGGCTTCACTGTTCTCTTTAGGAGAAGGCAGAAGCTCTGGTCACAGTACAGTGATCCTCTGCCTTAACTCCTAGGCCAAGCAGTGCAGTCTTGCAACCACACTGTTCGAAGCCCAGGTCCCTCCGATGGGAGTGGTCATGCTGCAGATTAGGTTTTGTCCTTTACTAAGCAGCAAATCGGTGGAGTCAGGTTAGGGAGAACAGAGTGCAAACAGGGATCTTTTTAGCTGTGCCTGCTAATGTGTATGCATGCCACATGGATATAGGTAGTGGATAGCTTTTCTGTAGGAAAACTCTACAAACCCCTGTGGCTTTTCCAGTCAGAGCTGGTGTGGGAAAAGCTCACCTGAATCCGAGTCGTCTGGGCTGACTGAGCTCAACAAGTCTTTCTCTTTTTCATAGTCACTTTTGCAGAGCAGCTGCCCTTCCTTAAGAACAAACTCGTCCCCTTTCCTCAGCTGCCGTTCACAAACGCAGCAGCAGAAGCAGCTTAAGTGGTAAACACACTCCAGGGCTCTCATCACGAATTCTGTTGGGGCGATCTTTTCCATACAGCCGCTGCACTTTGCAGCAAAGAGCCTGTAAGACAGAGAGGCAGGAAAGTCAAAGGGAACATCAAATCATACGCTGCATGAATTTAAATACAGCAAATTCTTTAATTTAACTACAGCTCAGCTTGGCTCAAGCTTTTGCACACTGAGAGAACTGCATCCTTAGTCCTGGAAACATCACAGGCAGGTAATTTATTCAAATCTCAATCCCTTTGGTCTATAGATTCCCAAATCACCTTTGCTGGATAAAAAATATTAAGATTTGTCCTTATCTCACTGTTATGTTCCTGTTCAAAATGAGAAACAAAAGGGAGCTCTCAGAATTTGGATAACTTGTTCAAACCCAAATTTATTCTAGGTCGCCTTCTAGAGGAAGGGGCAGTTCATGCTTTGTTTTATACAGGCTCTCTAGTTTCAGCACTTAAACCCTATTCTGAATAGATTTCCCATTTTTGGTGTTGTCTCTGAGGAGGCTGATAAATGAAGGCAAAAACAAGCATGAAAACTCAGCGCCGTTGCTGAGAAGACACTGTGCACACATGCAGTCGCACACATGCAATTGATAAAGAGAGGAGTGAAATAACACAGCTTTTCTTTGGCTGTTGAGTTATTCCAGAACAACCTGTCTCTGAAGGGAGTACTGTGCATTCTAAATGGTGTGAAACATCCTTTGGCAGAGATAGGCAGTGATACAATCTGCTGAATTGCCACTATAATCACAGGCTCTAGAATGCACACTGTTTCTAGACAAGCTCTTATTAAACCTTTGCAACCCCCCTCTTTCACCCATCATTAATTTTGTCAGATAAAATTAGAATGATTTAGATTAATTTTATTTTGCTCTTCTAATGGCAACTAGGAATCTCCTTAGGTGAGCCTTTAGAAAAAAGGCTGCTTCAAATAAAGATGAATAGCTAAGTTACATCACTGTATCACACCGTGGGCTTGGCGATTTGAAATTCAGTGTCTTTTATGGCAATACATCAAAGTGCAAGGTGCATTAACATTTACATTTCAGCAATGAAATTAACACAACTGCACCTATGTGTCCACAGGAACAAAAGAAGATTCTGCTTTTTAGGATGGGGTAAGTTGGTTTTTGTTTTTTTTTTTTCATCCTCAGAATGATCATTTTTCATAAAACAAGGTGATTATCTTGAATTTTAGAAGGCACAGGCTGTGGCAGTTACTGATTTCTCCAAAGCCTCCATTTTGTCTGAGCTGAGAAGTACAGCAAAATGGCAGTCACCAGCTCCACAGCAAAATGAAGGAGTCACAGAATGGGCAGGAGGGAAAAGAAAATGCAAATGCATTTGCACACAGCATCCAAAGAAAGGCTGAGTGCCCAAGAACTTGAAGGCTGTCCCTGTCTGTACCTTTTGCTCTAACAGAAGAGATCTCCACTATTCACCTTGCTAGCTCCGTGCATACCTTTGCAGACCACAGCCACAGGGCACAGCTCAAGCCACATGAGACAAACAGAGTGGCTCTTTTTTGGGTCCATAATAAATTAAATCTATTAAAGGGGAACCAATGCCTCACATGACCCACAGGCACTGTCATCTTATTTCATACAGTCTGTTGGCTTTGCCTGCAAGGTTTTTCCTACAATGCTTTAGCTAGCACATTCCTAAGCAGGAAATATTTGTATCTATACACAATAACATATCTGAAAAGATTAAAGCACAAAAGGGGGAGGGGGGGGAAGAGCAAACAGATTTTAAGCACTTTTTAAAAAGTGGTTTCTATTTAACTACTTAAACCTATTTGACTCAGTTTAATTAAGCTTGTATCTTCTGTCTGAAGACTGTTGTGATGATGGAGCACACTTAAAGACTGAAGATTAGCAAATCTGGTGCGAAGCCATCCGGCTTCCTTGACCAGCATCTGCACCGGGACAGTTAACCTGTGTAAAATCTGACCGATGGCTCCCGGGAGGGATGGACAGACCTGACACATGGTCCAGCTCTGGGGTTGCAGTTGGAACAGGCAGGCCAGGAGGGGAGGCTGCTGCTGCAGCCGTTCCTGAAGCCTCCAGTTCCGGCTTTATCCCCTAGCACCTCAAACCAGTGCTGCCGGTCTGAGAAATCTTAGCAGCTGCACAAAGTGACCAGGACCCTGCGCTGCGGGCATCGCGACCTGCTAAACACCTCTGCAGGGCTGCTGTTGCAAGGCTGCTGTGACAAAGATGCTACGACAGGGATGCTATGACAGGGCTGCTGCGACAATCGCCGCGCCGCGGCCGTGCTGTTGATGACAACACGGAGCGGTCTGAGGGGGGTCCCCGGGAGGAGCGAACGCTGGGTGCTGCTTCCCCAGCTCCGGGCTCCGACAGACACCGGGAGTAGGAAGACCGCTCCTCTGAAAGCAGAGGCTGGCGAGGATGTCTGCTCCGGTAGCGGTTGCTACCGAACCGGTCCCTCCCGCTCCGCTCCGCTGCAGTCGCCGTTCCCGCGTGAGGCCGCAGGGAGACAGCGCGAAACGGCTGCGGACGGGCAGCAGCGGACAGGTTCGCAGGTGCCCGGGTCCCCACAATGGGGACGGAGAGGAGCGGGTGGCACTACGGGAGCGGCAGGATCGAGTCCGTCGCGGCGGGCATGGGCTCACGGCCCAGGGCGAGGCTGTGACTGCCCCTGGCTTCTCCCAGCTAACCTCGGAACGTGGGACGCAAACCAGTGAGGACACAAGTGTCAGGGCGCTCACACATGGCATGAAGTGAGAAAGCGTATCCCCCCTCCACACCCTTCGAACAGGGACAGCAAAATAGTCCACTTTCTTCTCTGCCGTGTGATGTTGAGCTGAGCAGGTCCTTCACTGCCACACTGGCTATCTGGGGTTATGTTTTTCCTTTTTCTTCAAAACAAAAGATGTCTAACATGCACAGAAAATACTTCATGTTATTTATTGGCAACTGACAAGTGCCAGGAAGATGGTGCTTTCGCTGCTTCCGAAGGCAGCCTTTTACTTGCAACGAATGACACTGTCCTCAGTTCAGTATCGACTCATTCAAATTAACGTTAGATGGGTCTGACAACATCGCATGGACTTCAGGTCCTTAGTTTGCCCATTCTCCATACCCTGTTCCGGGAGCCCTCTGCATTGTAACCTGCACTCCCACAACGCACATGCGCTGCACTGTGTCGGATTTAATTCTGTGCTGATAAGATATTTGTTAATTCTGTCTTATAAAGAGTTTACTGGTATTTTTTCAGCTTCCAGAGAGTAACCCAAGGACTCAAGGTTATGCACTTCCCCCCGCCCCACACTTTACTTTTTTTCTTTCTTTTCTTTTTTTTCCCCCCCACAACAGGAAACTAATCTTGACAAATGGCCAGACTTTGATATCTGTGATCTAAACCACTGCTCATTAGACTGTTCATTTTATAAACGAATGGTAATAAACCTGTTGGGAAGTGTAGGATAGCAGGAATACTTTACAGATCACCCCTTAACAGGTTTCAATCGAAGCCATAAATTTGAAGGGGAGCACACAGATAACTCTGTACCGAGACAAAGACTCTGCCCCACGCACACTTAGAGAAATATTCTTTTTGCTTTCTATGCATTTGCATAACTCTGACTTTTTACCCCCATGGCTGATTATCTCCAGCTCTCTTAAGTTAACGTCAAACCTCAAAATCCTTGGACTTGTTAAAGTATGTGGAGAGTGGAAATCAAATGCCTTTATTAGAAGCCCCAGGAAATCTCCAACTCCTAAGCACAACGAAAACATTCCAAAGAAAATTGTTCAAAGAGGACAAAGGAGAAAAGCAGAACAAGAAAACCTTGTTTTGAATCAACGATCGCAAGAGTTTTATAAATAAATTCTGTTGCCTGGACAATTCTGAAAGACAACTCAATAGGTTTAGGAGCTTTTAAGTGTGTTTGCCTCTATGCCTGAAAACACTTGGGGGATTGGGCTGAGCTAAAGCTTGGAACAATGGCCTGTCTGTCCATCTGAGTATTTGTAATAATCACTGGGAAGCAACTTTACAGTACCAGAGAGACAAAAAAAAAAAAAACAAAACACCAAAAAAACCCAACCAAACAAAAACCCAAAAACCCCAAAAAAACCCCACAAAAAACAAAAAACAAAAACCCAGAAACACCACCCCACTTCACTACCTAAAACTGGATGAACTTAAGAAATTAATTTTGCATATATATTAGAGGCAATGGGAAGAGTGAGACGTGTGGTCCTGTCTTCAAATGGCAGATGAAAATGTTCACCAGCGGAAGAGGCCATAAAGATTTTATTTGTGAGGATATCCCTGTGAAGTCAGGCTGAACCAGTAATCCTTAGAAACAACCACAGTTCCATGATCCAATGTGCCTTCCTGCATGGGCACAACCATCTGGTGTTTAATATGTACCACTGATTTATTGTCTCTCGCATAGTTATCTTGCAGCAAGTTTGACCCTGCCATGCTCCTGAGAATCACGGTTCTGCTGTTTACTCTCCTGGTGTCCTGACAACCCACCCTTTACCTTTCTATTCCTCACCCGAGTCCTTCATTTCCTCCTGTCTGTGGGTAAATAGATTTTAATTGTTTTATTATAACTAATTTAATCTGTGCTGAAAGATCTCCATGTGCAGTGGGAAATTTGCTGTTCACATTAAGTGTGGTTCAAGAGGTTTGTTATACAGGACAGAGATATAAAAATAGACTAATTTAGTCAGGTTGCTTATTTACTGGACCTCTGCCATGAAGCAGTAAATAGGAAGTTATTAAGCCATGTTTGATGTATGCAAGAGGACAGATGCTGCTGTCTACCTATCAGAGATGTTAAATCGTTTTCCTTTCTGCATTATTCTGACACTATGTGTTGCAAGAAACCACAGCAGATACCTGGCTTTTCTTTATTTAATAAATATGCAAAGATGATGGTCACAAGCTTTTGTAAATGTTTTAGGTACAGGCTCTAGCTCTGCCATGGTTCTTTCTGATATCAGCTTGTATATGACATCCCTATGGGAGCTCGCTTGGCACTTGTATAGTAAGAAATATGTTAAAACTGAAGTAAAATATATTATACTCTTCACACAATTGAGTTTTATTAAGAGAAGAAATTAAATTACTAATGAATGACATCTGTTACTTGTTCTGTGGGAGAAATTTTGATACTTCCATCTTCTTTAGATGACACAAAATGGGGAAAACACCATGCACAAGGCTTTTGCAGCACAGGACTTGAGCATTTTTGTAGCATCTTACAGCCCATGGGTGCTTATAAAAAAGAAAAATTGTTGCTTGGTTACACTGAATTCTCAACATTCAAAACATCTCAAATGCACCAAAGCAAAACAGAAATATTATAATTTTATGATTTGGGGGAAAAACAAAAATAAAATAAACCCTAAAAAAGAAAGAATCCATTTAAAATATTTTCCCTGCAGAAAAAACAATTACATAGTTTATTAAAGCCAATTTCATAGCTGAAACTTCAGTAAAAGAAAGCTAATTCCCTTTCACTGAGTAGTAATAAAACATGTGCAAAAATTAAAAGTTTCTAGAAAAAAAAAAGCAATATTTAGGGAGAAACTAGAACAAAGAAACCTTTTTTTTCTTCATGGAGAACCGAACAAAATATTTATTAACCCTCTATCCACAGGTGCTGTAATAAGAACACCAGCTCCTGGTGAAAGCTTGTGGTTAAAGCTGTGCTTCACCACAGGGATTTGGATGCACAGATTAAAATGTCACTTATCTCAGTGCTGTGTTACTTTTTCTTCCTGTGGACATTTCACCTGTATTTTCATGAGAAGTGCTGTTACTGCCATGCAACAACAACCTAATGGATAAGGTAACAATAGAGCCCACATGTTACCCCATGCTAAGTGAAATCTTGCTCTGAAGCTGGTGGGAGATGGACAATGGGCACTGTTGGAGCCATAAGCTCATGTAACCACTCTGTCCATGAGACAAATCTACCAAACAAGGTCACACAACCACTCTGTCAGGTTCCAGGTAGCATCACAGGATGGCCACACCTACACAATGGCTTCTGTCACAATCATATCCACAAAAACATTACCCTTTGTTTTATTTCCTTCCCATTGGAATGAGAGCCATTTTCCTTGATAGGAGAAGGATTTGGTTCATTTTTGGGCTCTCCATTATCAGCAGGAATTGCAGTGCTGAACATACTTCTGTATCATGTGGCAGTCCCAGCTGGATCATCACAGCTGGCCTTGACTGCAACAGAAATGACAAGTGACAAAAAGTCTCCTGCCCTGTGTCAATTTTCTCTCTTTACATGGTCTCAGTAAAGGGGAAAAACCAAACCATCTGTGGACAGTGTGCCGATGTTCCCTCTTGAGCAGAGCTTAGGTCCTCGAATGATCTCTACAGTTGCTACACCAACAAGGGCTGGTCCAGAGGGACCATCATGCAGACCATGCAGGCCACTAGTCAAAGGCACCCGAGTCCAGCTCCTGCAGCTGAGGCATCTCAAGATTCCTTCCACAGGCAGGCCCAACATTTGCTGATCATGCCAGAACTCTGTGCACTGGTGGTTCCAGGGTCAGAACCATGATGCTGAGACAGATGGGAAAGATCCAACAAATATATTCACTAAAATGAAACTCAAAGCTCCCATCCTAACATAACTTGCTCAAGTGGGACTAGAACAACCTAAAAAGTTACATCTTCCTTAACTATAAAGTAAAACATAAAATGTAAAGTGCAGAGGAGTTTCTTGCTTCAAGCAGAATGTGACAGAATGGATTCTTCTCTCTGCTTAATTTTCATCCCCCTAATTGACCACTTTGTTCAACTGTCTTCCATCACTGCCATGCAGTTCTATTTTATAGCATTTTTCCTTACAACACTTTGATGGAAAAATTTATGAAGAATCGAATTATTGCTGTTAGAAGGGAATTAAAACAATTTTTCATTTACAAAGTCACTGATATTGCTCTACTGTGCTCCACCTTTGGGAATCCAATTGCTCTTCTCAGCTACTCCCATTCCTCTTTATAGCGAGGCAATTGCACTGTACAGATTATGGCTGCAATTTTCTCCTAATCTGTTCTGTAGAATAGAAACTGTTATAAAAGTTAAGGGCACCAATTGAATTGATAAAGCCAGGGCTGCAATTAAGAAGCCTAATAAATTAACAAAAATATGACGAGTTGGTTAGAATTGTATTTTTAGGCATGCAAACATGTGGGAAATAATGTTAATTTTGCCTACAGGTTTTTAAAATGCAAAATGAGGCTTCTGCTGCTGGGCTTTTTTGTGTGGCTCCAAATTATATCAAAGTGCTATAAAAGCACAGTATGTGCTGGAGAGTTTGTACTCCTGCTGCAACTCACGAGCTAGGCCATTACCCAAAAGCAGTAGGTTTTTTGGTTTTCTGCCTTTGGATTCTTACACAGTTTTTTTATACATAGTAAACTAAATCTAGACAATCATGGAATCACAAAATGGTACTGATCGGATGGGACTTCCGGAGATCAACCAGTCCAACCCGCCTCCCAAAGAAGGATCACTTAGGGCAGATCACACAGGAATGTGTTCAGGTAGGGTTTGGAAGTCTCCAGAGAAGGAGGCTCCACAACCCCTCTCTGGGCATCCTGGTCCAGTGCTCCAGCATCCTCACAGGAAAGAAGTTTTTTCCTGATGTGGAAGTAGAATTCGCTGTGTTCCAGTTTGTACCCTTGCCCCTTGTCCTATCACAGCACACTGCTGAAAAGAGACTGGCTCCTTCTTGTTGACACCCACCCTGCAGATATTTGTAAACGCTAATAAGATCTCCTCTCAGTCTGCTGTTCTCCAGGCTAACCAGCCCCAGGTCTCTCAGCCTTTCCTCATAAGACAGATATTTCAGTCCTTTAATCATCTTCATAGCCTGTGTTGGGCACTCTCTAGTATTTCCCTGTCTCTCTTGAACTGGGCAGCCCAGAACATCCATCTCTAATTCCTGCCTGTGCAACTTCCCTGATTTCCAGTGGGTGCTCTGCGTGGGAGGGTCTCACACCACAGCCCAGCCTGTCTCCAGTGCTGAATGATCACCAGTTGGATGAGCTGCCTTATCCCTCTTACTCACTAAGTGGCACACTGAATTTACAGTTGCCTTTGAATTTACATCTCCAACAACACAGGGAAATTCTTCTAATATAATTTTTATGTGCAAATTCACCCTAAAGGCCCTACAAGCAGGGAAATTGTCCTGTTGGTGATTCACTGCCCCAGCCTTCACTTTTACAGAAAAAAATAATCGTGTGTCAAAGCAATTCAAATGTAATTTCTAAGTTATCTTCTGGCTGGCAAGAATGTCTTAGGCAAAGAATTTTCACAGGGCCTTTCCTCTCAACTAAGAACATTAAGAGGAAGAAACGTTATTTGCCAGTATAAAACACAATAACTTCCTGTGCCTGCTGCACTGATGCTGTACAAGAGCTTGTGCCCAAACCCATCAGCGCAGCCAATTTAGCAACTGATTTGCAAGGGAAAGATACCTTAGTCCTGTGGTGTTAATGTCTTTACAGTGGGGGGTCTATTGCCAGCTTCTCCAAACTCATCAACACAATCTATTATTAATACCCAGAAAGGCTTTATAGTATCTTTATAGCACAAGGCAATGAAAGCTCTGTGGTGTAATCTGTTATCTATATTGCAAAAACATGTGAAATAAAACAAAACATAGACACTTCATAAACAAAATGTTTCATCTGTTACATCTCTCTGCCTCTCCTATATATAAAGCAGTAGGGTGCAGGAAAGGCATTCCGAGAGATTTGCTGTTAGATGTGGAGACCTTTTTAAATTTTATTTGCAATGTGACCAACTTCAAACTGAATGAAAATCTCTGCTTCTTTCGCTGCAATGAGCGCGCTCGGATCTTTGCAAAATTAGGCTGCCTGTGACTTGCAGAGCACGGGGCTTTAAGCAGCAAAATGTGGCTGCTAAAAATCCTAAAGGTGAGCTCTTTCTGGTGTAGTGATGAGCTGCTCAACACCACGCAGGGACATGGCTGTGGTGGGGTAAGGAGGGAGGCACAGGCTGTGCTCCCCTGGTGCTGAGCACACTGCTCGTGCAGAGGCAGGATCAGGTACTTATGTCAGGGCATTGCCATGGCAAGAGCTGAAGAATTTGTATCCAGTAAGCAGCAGCAGCAAAACCAAGTGCCCACTGGCATTTTCCTGGAGGCAGTTGCTTCTTTGGAAAGCATTCAAGAGCAGAATTTGAGCAGAGTTGGATCTTTTCTGTTGTTATTGATCTGGTTTATATGAAAAGCCCATAACTAGCCTACGCTTAGGCCCTAGGAACAGCTACAAACTGAAAGGCTGTTTAAGAGCAAATAAGGAAACACACAATTTAAAACCCAGGAAGATGTTGTTTTGAATAAACAGATTGTGGCAAAGGTGAAACTGAGCAGGGGGTGTGAGAAAGTTTTGTATACTTGGTCCATATTTATCTGCAATACAGTAAGAAGCAAAAAAAAGCCCTCAACACAGGCCTGTGTCTTATTTCCCAGATGCCCTTTTATTTTCTTTGCCTGTTGAAAATAAATTGTTCTTTTGTAGTGTTTCTCTTTTCAGTCCAACTGGCAGCTATTATTTTTCTATTTCCTCTTTTTGTCACTTTGCATTATTTTTGGTGCTGTAATTCCCATTTGTTCCCACTCCTATCTTCCTGTCTCCCATTGTTCCATTTTTTAATCCCCAGTTTTACTCTTCTTCGGCTCTTTTTTGGCCCATTCTCAGTAGGGTTTGAGAGAATACCCAGGCGTGACTCCTTGCTATAGCAACCACACCTCCCCAGGAAAGCCACAACAATCTCTTCGGGAGGAGGAAAGTCTTTCACAAGCTGGCAGCAAAAGTAAATCCTTCTTCAAGGAACAAGAAGGATTAGCAGAGAGCAGTGGGCTGCAGACTTAACCCTACCCCTCATTTCTTTAGAGCACCAGTCACTCAGAACCCTGCTGTGATGTACAATTAAACAGAACCCAAAAAAATCCTGAATGACACAAGAGCCGGATTGTGTAAAGGTTTAATTCCACTTTAATACCTTTCCAAGTTCAGAACTCAAAGATAGCAATTTAACCCAAGAATCCCCATCTGAGCATGAAAAGTTGCTGCTTGTCTTACAAAAGTCCCTGCTATATTCTGCTCTAAATCATGCTCTATTAGCCTGACCTTTAATGGATGAAACTTTTTTCCCCCGATCTTCTCACAGTTTCTCTTTACTGTCCTTCCACAAGCGTTGCTCTTGCGATAAGGCAGAAGAGACTCGTCTGAGGCATAGAGCTTTTGGGAGAAACTGTAAAAAGGGCCACTGGAAAAGGAACACTAAAAAAACCCCAAACCAACCCCCCAAAATTCAGGCAACTAAAGACGTACAATGTCTAGGAATGACAATTTACTCTTGTAATGTGGAGTCACTCCTATTAACATCATGCCAATTACTTAATATTGCAATGGAAAATAAACAGCTCACTTAACACAGGCTTTTCTGAAGACTCCAAACACCTGATTCATTTTTTAAAAAGTTAATGAACAGACTAACCTAGTTATTTCAGTATGGGTGATGATTACTAAAGTTCTTCTATAAATCTCATTTTTAGATTAGCA
This sequence comes from Semnornis frantzii, assembly GCA_013399775.1. Classification (NCBI taxonomy): domain Eukaryota; kingdom Metazoa; phylum Chordata; class Aves; order Piciformes; family Ramphastidae; genus Semnornis; species Semnornis frantzii. The sequence continues at coordinate 23,565 of VWYK01119716.1, forward strand.
TGAAACTACCAAAATCTCCTAGCTTTTGTGAGGCCAAATCTAGTTGATAGAGTCCTAAAGACTTAGCTATCAGCATCTGTGTTTGTATTCAGGCTTTGGTAAACCAGACTCTCCAAACCCATACAAAAAGATTTCTCCATAAGCAAGGTCCTATAGCATGCCCAGACCCTTCTTTTGCCTGGAACATTCGCACAGGTTTTAAGTTATTCCAGCAGTTAAACATATATCACACAGGACACTTGCACATGTGTGAAAATGAAATCCCATTAGACACCAACAACATTATTAGGCATGCAAAGAGGATTATTCCCTTAAGCTCACAAGACTGAAAAGTTTGTCTAAACATTTTATTAACTTTTGCTGAACTTTTTTTTTTTTTTTTTTTTTTTTATTTTTTAATTAAATAAAACTTTTAAAGTAGGCAAAAGTGGGNTTTTTAATTTTTAATTAAATGAAACCTTGTAAGTAGGTCAAAGCTGGACAATACAACTTACAACTTACCTTTTGGTTATGTGTATGTATATATTTTATATACACATATGCACTCAGGCGCATATAGAGAGGAAAAATTAGAGATGTCTGTTAGAGAGAAAGCCTATGACACCCTCCCAGCACAGCACATCAGTGCAGCATTCCTTTCTTCTGGTGAGAAAATTTGTAAGGCTCGGAGCTGTGCTATAAAAGCACAGAAATATCTCAAGGTAGCCCTGAGGGTTCCACAAATGTTTCAAAAAGTTAGGTGCTTTGTTGAACATTTGGCTGAAAAATAAAGGATTCTGGTCTGACTGTATTGGTCCTTTCTGCAGAGCTGACAAAGATCTTTATGTTTTGGAGAACATTTGCTGAAGCAGAATGAAGTTTGCTCGCCAGTAATTCTGAGGTCCTTAAGATCATCTGCTAAAGATAAATAAAGGAGGAGAAGCTGTGTCAGTTTTTGCTTCAAGTAAGTGCAACGAAGGACTCCTCTGATACTGTCAGGAACAAGGCTCATCCACAGGCAAGGTTTTAAAAACCACTCTGCTCCGCTTACAGTTTGGTCCTAACTCTGTTTTATGCTACTCCCTCACAGAACCCCTAGCTCTGACATGGAAATGCTGTTAGCAGTGTCTCAATTTGCTGTTGGAAGGAAAACGATTCCTTTTTTTGGACCTCACCTCAACACATGTCACAATCCACAAACCAGCCTGCACTCTGCATTTTGTGACCGCCAGGAGTGACACCGCAGCACATGCTGGTACCTGCCGCTGCTGCTGCTGCTGCTGCTGGCGATGGGCACGTCCGATGGGCAGGCGAGGGGCACGGCTGATCTGCACATTTCTCTTGTTTCGCTGGCAATAGGCATTAAAATATGCAAGATGTGCTTGTAGCGCTGCACCAAGCAGGCAGGAAATGTAGAAGCTCGGGTGTACAAGTTAATGAAATATGGTTGGGTGAACATAAGCTCTTCATTTAGACAATAACAGTTACTGCTGCAGTTTCTTTGTACCCGCTTTATGAAAGTCATAAACTCTGCAAAGAAAAGCACGAGCTATTTCACCCTGACGGTCTTTGACTCCCTCTCACTACCTGCTGGCACAGTTAGAAAGTATGAACTGCCTTTGAACAGATTAGGACCAAGTTAAAGTGTGACAACATCTTAAGCTTTCTCCACATGTTGCCAATGATTTCCAACTAAAGATGTTACCCTCATCACTTCTGCCACAATGATAAGAATCTATAGCCCACTCACTTGAGGAGATAAAAGCGGTTTAGCTGCAAGTATAAAGTACTCTGACTTGCTAAGCTGAGTGGCTAGTGTCCCAACCTAGCTGAATTTTTCCCCTACAAAGCACAAAATCCTTATCATTAGGGACTTAAGCTGCTTTTTATTTTAAGACAAAAAGAATACTGTTTATTAGCATCCAACTCAAACCAGCTGTAAACAGTTGCTTTGATGAAGAAGCAGCTACAACTTCAGTATGCCCCTAGGCACATACCCACTGAGTGTCAATCATTAAAGGAAGAATGTAAGGTGTATACAGGGTCAAAAGAAGGCCAAGGGACATTTAAGACCTCAGGGATCCTGGATAGCCCAGTTTGCCTTTAGAACCAAATGAGGATTTTAAGATATTTTGCTGTATGACCTTTATCTCAAGAGGCAGCTCTATGACTGGGATCAGCCCTGAGCTTACCCAGAACGACAGACCTGCAGGGTGAGGCTTTTCTCCTCGATGTGACTGTGGAAGCAACACGGTGAACTTTGATTTGACAGAGCCTAAATGGCTCCAGAATGCTGCACCTCATGACAAACTCAGGATCCACATGGAAGACCGAGAGCAGAAGCCCTGGTGGGTTCCATAGATATCTGAGTCACAGATGTGCAGGAAGGGCACTCTGAGTAATTTCAGTTCTTGTATTGACCCTTCTTGTAACTTGTTTCTTTCATCAAGAATCACTTTGCTGGCTGTAACAACTGTATGAGATGCCACACCAACCATTTTGGTGTGAGAAGCATAAGCTTGTTATAGAATTAAAGACAATATGGCAGGAAAACAAAAAAAATAATTAAAAATAAGTTTGAGAACCAACAGCAATAGCTGTGTCATGAAACATGTCTCCACAGTTATAAATCCTCTTGCAATCAGATACATACCAGCACAGAGCCCAGACCCAAGGACGAGAGTCTCAAGGATGCTTAGGCAATTCATAGATTCTGTTTGGAAAACAGTTGCTCTTGCATGTGGACTTGGAAGGGTTTCACATACCTCTGCTTGTTCACTTTACACTTTAATATCTTTATTTTGAGAGTGGTACCTGCTACACACTCTCTAAACACAGAGCAAACACCCAAATCCTAGCTCCAGCAATGTAAATTTAAGAGAGAAATAGTCAGGGTTTGAGAGGTGAAATGGCTCAGGTGTTGAGCCTGAGTTGCAAAGTTTAACACAAGTGGGGGAAAAAAAGGTCAATTCTTACAGGTTCCCCACAATGAAGTTCGCACTGTCCCATCCACACCATTTCCTGATACAGAAAATTAAACACCAGGGTAGCTTTGGGTGCTGGCAGGACTCCCATCACCCACTGGAGTGAGGTGGGGATGGAGGCTGTTGCAGGATCCAGTCCTGAAACTATCTATAAACCCATGTTCTGTTTCAGGCCCATTCTCATCATATTGCCATGTAAAAGGACCACATCCCATTCCAGCAGGGAATAAAGGACTAAAGAAATTTGCAGGTATGGTTGAGGAAGGGCATAAAATAGCATCATTGACAGAGGTGATGTGGGGAGGAATCTGCAGTGTATAGACAGCCCTTGGTCTCCTGGAGAACTCCAAACCTGGGGGCACTCCAGAGCACAGACAAACCTAGCACAGGGCTCTGCTCGCTTCTGCTGTTGGCACTACATCAGGGCATAGCTGGGACAGACAGTGGGTGCCTCACATATGGGGACTTGGGTAATGTTGCAGGGATGCAGATTCTATCCAGAAATCCTGCTTCTCTGGGGTTGCCTGCAGCCTCACTGTTCAAGCCTTACTGCTCAAGCAGCTGCAAGAGCTATAGCAACACTTGCAGCCTGCTCACACGCCAGTCTCATGGCCAGGATCTGGCTCCTATCACAAAGAAACAGAGGCCTCAGGCCAATCCTAAGCTCCACTGCAGGTGTCCTGTGGGAGGAAGGGAAGCAGAGTGTCTATTCCGTGGTGTGCTGGAAAGGACAGGCTTTCTACAGACCAGGCACATGGATGCAGACATTCCCTCAGCATGGGAGCAAAAGCACTCTGGAGAAGCTTGGCCACCCGTGCCTAGAGCTTTGTGTTCCAGCCAGCCTGACACAGACCCTTGCAGCTGATCTGGGCAGGCCATGAGTGTGGTATGGCATCAGCTGCTCATCCTCCAGCCACCTCTCCTCCTCATCAGACCCTCTGCCTGGTGGATGCTATAATCAGACCACTGGTCCAAGACTTGCTTCTACTCCTACCCCTGGCTGATCAAGAAACCCTTTCCAAAATGAGCAGTGGTACAAAAGGTTTCAGCACTGAATGGGCTGTGGAGTTCATGTTCCTTTCAAAGACTGGAGTGACTGTTTCTATGTGAATTCAAATGAACTTGGCTACTCGGTGGGCCAGGCTAACCAGATCTCATTCTGGCCACATGACCTGGAAAGGCTCCATGTTTTATAGGAAACTGTTACTTCTGTAGAAGGCTCTGATCCCACCAGAGAAGTGGCAGCTCCAGGCACAGGTTCAGCACCTCCTCTTCCTCCCATGGCTAGGAAGATACACACCAGTTTTACCAGTTCCTTTGGCAGATACAGGGTGCATCTGCCTGCCCACATCCTCACAGATACCACAGACAGATACCCTTGTTTTGGGGATTCAGTTCAGAACTGCTGCCTGGGCTTGAAGCCCTCTCCTGGGCTCTTGCCAGCCTCACAGCTTCCCCACAGCACCATCCTCCCACTGCCCACTCATACAAACCAGAGCCAGGTTTTTTTGCTGCTTCTCCCCACCCTTTCCCCAACTGCATCCCAGGAACATCTCCAGCCCTTGCCACGCTGGTGCCTGCCTGGAATTCAGCTTCTGGCCATCCATTCCACGCAGCCCCTCCCAGGTACAGCCCAGGCACACTGTTGGAATTGGAGGCATTATTTTTGGTTTGCATGTCAGGCAAAAGACAGTAGAAAGTTTGTAGTGCTGTTGACTGTACAACATTACATACACAGTATAAAACCCCCAACTCTGCACAATTTATTCTGTTTAGAAATTTTCCTACATAAAACCTCATAAACCCTTTTTTAAAGAGACAGTGGTTCATCTTTATTGTCACACTGATATCTTTATAAACTTACTCCAGTGATCTATAGGAAAAGCAAACCAGACAGCTCTGTATTTATGGGCATATTTAAAAGGCCTCTTATATTTAACAACTGCATTTAGCTGTGTTAACTGCAAGTTGCAGTAATAAAGGCTCTGCACACTTCGATGCTAAATTAAAAAAAGTTCTGCTGTTCAATAATACATAGATGCTGGTGTTTTTTCATTACTCTTTAATATCATTTCCATTTAGTTTATAAATAATTGTAGCTAGCTAATGAAACGAAATAAAACCTGCCTCCAACCCATTCCCTAGAGCAAACTAAACTCCTCTTTTTAAAGCTTCTTAATCACCGCCCAGTTCTTACAAAATTAGCATAGTAATGGGCTTTAAATTGAGCCTCTTTGTTTTTTAATTAAGCTCCCAGCAGGTAAAAATAAAACAGATTATTGAAGAATATGCCAACACTAATAGCCTGAAACTCTTTTGACAATTAAAAAGATCCCATGTTAACCCTTTGGAGGAATCCTGCATGCTAATTAGTCACTCTGAGGCCCAAATCCATCAATATTCCATCTAGACACCTTGTAAAGTTGAGGTGGTGAGGCTGATCTGTGACACCCGCTGCCATTTGTGATGGCAAGGTGAGGCACAAACTCTCCCTGGTAGCAGGACCACGTGGGATGGCAGCTTGGGACCCATATGCCATTGCCTGGCATGCTGGCACCAGCACGGTGGTTTGGTTTGTGCTGAACACACATGAGGCAGCATCCACGAAGCTGAGGCTTGGGAAGTGTGGGGTGATGCCAGCTTTGATGTCAACTGCCCAAGTCCCATGGCTGGCTGGGCATCGAGGCAGAACAGGGGAGAGGCAGGGGGAGGCCAGTACTGCACGGCTGGAGCTGCTGCTCACCACCAAGCCTGCCTCCGCTGGGCCCACAGCCCAGGTCCACTCTTCTCCAAGCCCTGCAACAGCAGCATCCCAGCTCCAGGGCCTCTGCCTTGAGCTCCTGGCTCCTTTACAGCTTTCTCTCTGCTCAGACAAAGAGCCTCTCTCGCACTCTTTTAACTCCAGTGCTCACTGTTTGGCGATGCCTCCTTGGAGCCTCCGCTGCATTTTGTACAAAAACATTAAGGGGATGCCAGCGGCAACAGCTCTGGTCGGCACTTCAGCCCCTGAGGCTTATTTGAAGTGTCTGCCTAGCAGCGAGTGCCCCAAACATGCCGGAGACACAGCTACTCCTTTTTGCTTAGCAACACCAAATTGCCCCAGAGGCAAAGGTAAATCTTAGGCAGAACAAGGAGGTTAAGAAAGAGCAATACCGAGGCCATCCTGGACAGCAGCGATTCTCTGGGAAAATTTACTGGGTACCGCTGGCAGCCCAGACACAGGAATAGCACTGAGCTGCGCTGGTAGCTCCCTGTCAAATATTTGGAAACCTCCTTCTGAGTCCCACACTTTATTTTCAGTCTGATTCAGGCGTCAGTGTGAAGTGCTGGCTGCACTCTGCTCGCATCCAGCCAGGACTATTAATCCCTCGCTTTCGGGAGCTCCGTCCATCCCCAGAAATGAAATCCGCCACATGAAAAGCCCATTCATTTCCAGGGGCACTGATCACTCTGCCTCCTTCAGAGACTGGCAATAAATGGTACCCAATGCTCTTGTGTACTCAGCAAAACCCTGTCAGGTCTTCGGCAGCCGCAGTAACCACTGTCAGTTGCTGCTTTATATTACACCTTATACCACAAGGGTCACTGTGATGGAATTAAGAGGCCGACAGAGAATGTGATCAGATTTAAGGGCAGACTCCAGCCATGAATATACTCTGCCTTCTTTCACCAAAGCATTTGGGAGCCTCTGACGTGTTCTAACATACAATTTTCAGAGACAAATGACATTTCCTGACTGTCTCCTAACTGATAGCAGATAATATGGAGAAAGAAGGATGCACTTTGCTTATAATGGAATATAAATTCATTATCAAAGACCTTAATTTACCCCCTGCACAGGCACGAGCATTACACACTTCACTGGGCGTCTCTGGACTGTGCCCTGTCACAAATAACTATCACCAGCAGAATCGCTCAAAACCATTTAAATCCATCACAACTGATTTAACTTCCCTTGAAGTACCCTGGAGAAGATCACATATAAATTATAGAAGAACTAGAGTGGCTGGACTGCAACATGGTGAAGAAGACTCAGAGTTTCTTAGATAGGATCCTAGGTCCCACAACCACTCTCCTCACTGCCTCTGCTGGGCCTCATGAAAAGACATATGTACAGAAATGATAATTCCTCCTGGGACCACTTCAGCTCTGGGGACCTCTCCAGGAATATATTTTCTTTAAAGCAAAAAGCAACAATGTTGAGAATAAGCTTGCAACATTTTCAGCACATCTGGTTAAGAACAGCTGGAGAGGCAGTGCTCAGCACACACTTCTTCATCCTTGTGCTTGAGGTTTGTCAGCTATTGGTGGGGCTCCAGGGGGCTGAAGAAGAGAGCAGCAACTTGTGAGGGAGGCGTTGCTCAAACTCCTGCAGATCTGACTTCAGAGAAAGCAGCAAACAACTGAACTCTGACAGCCATTTCACACCAAAACTTCCTGGTAGACTGCAAGTAACAATTCACTGTGCCTACAAGATTTACACTAGGGATGTCAAGCTGCAACGCATGTGTATGTACAGTCTGCATCACATACCTGTGCCATGTCACATTAAACAAGCTGCTCTATGATACTGTGCTGGCAAAACCACTTTGAAGACACATTCATCCCAGCGCACCTCAGGAACGCAGAAATACAAGAGGAGCTCAGCACAATAATGCATTTAAAAATACTTCTGCCTTTTTGGACAGTTTTTACCAGGCCCAGAGACATTCCTCACTGTATGAATAATCCCTCTCCCACCACAGAATCAGTCAAAATGGAAGAAACTTTTTGCTACATCAAATCCTGACTGGTTTTCAGCTATGGCTGCAGATGGAACTACAATGAAGCTACCAACTTTGGCTCTGTGTGCACAGGTTGTTATCTCCACCAGCGTCTTGACCTTTTGCAAATGTGATCCAAGGTGACCTTTTACTGTTATTGCAGCAGTAAATGCAGTTTTTCAAGGAATTCTCACTGGAGCATGTTTTACATTAGCAGTTGGTTTGTATCAGAAAATCCAGCTTCTCTGCTGCATAGGGTTTATTAACACAGCTATCTCTATAGAGATGTACAGTTTTATATCAGCCTTATATGAAACCAGCCTTGTTATCACCAAGCCACTATCAGGCAGCACCTTTCAACAGGCAATGCAGCTGTCCAAACAGTGCCTGTTGTACCTGGGCAGCATATAGGTACTTGTTTACTCTCTTCTAGCAGAATACACAGAGCTAATTCTTCTGGATTTCATCACTGCCCCTTGTTTTACACTTTATATTCAACCTCTCAGGAAAGCAGAGAAAGGTATTATTTCCTAACAAAAATATCTGTCATCTGATCATGGCTGGCAGCGTCAGCCTCCCCCCTGCCTCCCCACATGAGTGCTTTTGCTTAATGTCTCCTTGGTGGGAGTATGTTTTATACCAGTAAAGTGTAATACAGTACCTTTTGGATGAAGAATATCCAGCCATTGCTTGTTGAAAGCTTGCACCATCCTTTGTCTCATAACAAGGCTGGATGTGGTGGTTGCTCAATAGAGGGGACAAAAAAAAAGAACCACACACTAAACAAAACAAAACAAAACAAAAAAACCTAAATCCCAAAACTTCACATGGACTTTTTTGTTTGAAAATCTGACTCTGAACAGATCAAGACATCAGTCCAGAATCAACTCTGCTGACCCAGGCAAGGGGCTATTTCATAACTTGGAAGCACATTCATAAGTTACCAAAGTGAAATAACAACAACATGAAAAGAACAGCGTTTGGATCCCAAAAGTCTCTGAAGAGTTTAAGTTTTGGGAAAAACGTACCTGCAAAAGACCAGGATCAGAAATGGGACAGCAGTGCCACAGACTTCAGTTTTCCACCACATTCTCCTTCCTGAACCCATCTGGTTGACTACAAAAATTGCACAGCTGTGTCTATGCTAATCCACACATTCCCAAATCAGCACAGAATTTACTTCTTCACAGCTCACTTTTTAATCAATCTTTGAAACACTTAGATAAGTGACATGAAAGACCTGTGGAGCCACTCGAGCTGCAATCTCACCTGAAAAATACACAGGCAATTTTATTTCCAAATTCTGTCAGAACTAGGAGAAAGACTGTGCAGGTTTATTAATTAATGACACAGCAGAAATCAGCATTTGCCCAACTAAACGCTCTGGGAAGAAGCTGAGATACCAAGACTGTGTGCACCAGTCACCTGTAAGGAGCTCCTAGGTTGGTCATGAGAAGTTCATGTCCCTGTGTGAGTTAACTACAGGATGAACAGATTAACGTTGAGCCCTCTCTGACAAACATTACTGAGTTTAGGAGAAGAGTATCATGAAAGCTATCAATAATCCCATCAGCAGTCGTATCTAGAGAAGTCTTGGACTGAAACTAACAGGTAAGAGAAAACAAAAAAGGGAGCCCCTCAAACAGGTACCATGAAGATGCAAGAAGCCCAGTGCAAGCCTGTTCACTTGCACTTGAAAGCTGATGAACATCAAGTTAACAACCTGCCCTAAGTTTTTATCACTTGTTGGTCCATGAAAAATTGGTAGAACTTGACAGTAACTTTCAACAAAAGCCCGAGTCCCAGTGAGGCTCTGCTCCAGATTTTGTTAAACCATCTTAGAGTAAAGACTAGAATTAACTTACAAATGCAAAAAGGTGTGACCAGAATGGTTTCTGTCACAACACAGGGATGCACAGCTGACAGTGCTCTGCTTCCCAGCATTAAATGAATGTTCTGGAGCAGGAAGATGGCTCCAGCGCTGAACTGTGCAGCCTCTATGTACATGAGAGCTGGAACATTTCTGCCATGCTACGGGGAGAGCACAAAGCAGAGAAACTAAGTGTGAGGGCTGGTTTGAGGAGGTGGGTTTTTTTCCTTTCCCTGGTGGGTGTGTGTTTTTCTACTGTTTTGCCCCTTTGGGGCTGCTCTGTTCCTTTGTAATTTGCCATTGTGCCATTACTGTCAGTACTTACTGAGGGGAACCAGAGAGATGTAGACAAGGGGAGAAAGGAGACAGGTTCTGCATTTGTGTCAGAGAACACCAACACCAATGAGATACTGCAGGAGAACTTTTCAGAATGCCCTGCCAAGAGTGACAATAGCTGACAGTAAAGTCCAACTGCATGGAGAGAGAGAACACCTATAGAGCAGTGACTGACACTGTCACATTACAGGGGACTCAGCCTAGACATAGGAAGAGTGAATAAATAGGGAAATGAAATTTTGGTCAGTTCAGGAAGAGAAATAAGAGACAGCCCATTCATTGTATTATATCAAATGTTATATTACCTATATAGGTTTCAAAGATACATATCCATAGTGTGTTTATTGGTGCGTTATGGCAGTCTGCACAGGTCTATAAACTCTTGAGGCACGTGTGTGTGCCTGCATATCTAACCTGCAACACACTCCTTGGAGTCCTGTGATACTAACTGTACAGAACAGCACAGAACCCCCAGCTCCATGGCACCCTGCAAACCCTTGGCCACTCTGCAGCAGCGCCCACAGGCTCTGCAGGAATCATTCCAGCCCTGCACCCCTGTCAATAACTGCTCGCAGATGTTTCTTTACTGCCCTTTAAGGACGGTCTGAGCAGACAAAAGGGTAAAGGTGCGACTTTTCAAATTTCTGCTGTTTATTCAGAAGAAAGCTTTAACTCCCTATCACCACATGACACACCGTGATCCCACGCCTGTGTCCCCTACCAGCTGTGCTCTCCCCCTCAAGGCAAGGCGGCTCTAACGCAGCATTCCGTTCACTGCGCACCGCTACGCCTCGCCTGGCTTTTCCAGGCGGCGTTCTGCTCTGCTGTGCTGTACAGTGCCCAGCACAGCAAGCTACGTTCACTTTTGTAGCAACCACAACTAAAAGCACTGATCTAGCCCATCCGTGACCATGGGAAGACCAAGGCTGCGGAAGTAGGAGTGAGCTCGGAGCCGGTGAAGGGCTGGGGGAGCAGCCGCGCCGGTCCCTGCCGCGCCAGGCCAGCTTCCCTTCTCCTGCTGAGCCGCAGTCGTGCCCTGCTGACAGTTACACAGAGCAGGGTTATGGCTCCTGTATTTTTCTTGCTTATTATATAAGCTGACTTTGGTCATCAGCTGCCAAATGGCAGAAGCAGAATAGAGTAAGCGTACATGGAGCAGAGCACCAAGCCCAGAAGCATTATTCAGCCCTGTTGCTCCCTTGCTCACTTCAGTGTTTGACATTTCACAGAATATATCGGTCAAGAATATCACTAATTGCAGTAATGATCTCCCGGTTAAGAGTGAACTCTTGGCAAAGCTTCAAGCCCTAATCATTTCAACTGAATCCAACTGCAAAAGAACAACTACCTTTAAACCTGTCATTTCTTATAGCAGGGTTGTTCCTGCCACCCCATGAAGCAAATATGCCACATCCTCCAAGCCCATCCTCTAGCTGACCCACATCAGCCCTCAAAATTTCACTGGTTTTGTGACTCCCATTAAAAAGACAAAACTCTGGAAAGTTTTGTGCACAAGACAGGCACTACCCTGGCAATAACTTTGCAAACAACGTAACTCTGAAAATTACAATTAAATAAAAATTAGCAAAACATGCTTCCTGCACTCAAGACATTGGATTAATTTTTCCTCTCATATTTTTCTCTTTATATATTTGAAAAAGCATTTTTTAATTCAATTTTTTTCCTACCTTAAGTTAGCTGAAAGTGAGATAAACAATCCATTAATATTTTATTAGATTTGGCATTATGCAAATCAGAGAAGCTGGACTTAACCACAAATTAGCTCCCAGCTGCCTAGAGATTTCCCACCTACTAAACACTGACCCTCGGCATTCTTCTACTCTGGAGAGGCTGAATGCAATCCCTGACTTGACCCTGTATGGCTAAGGAGAGTGAGATGGGTTGGGCTTTAGAAGCCAGACTGGAAAGCAGAGCTCCTTCAGCTCTTGATGGAAACGTAATCCTTTTTAAACTCCTCACGATGTAAGTGACATAGAGAAGAGGCGTGAACATTATTTATATGATTTCCACACTCTGAGACAGTAATCTTGATTTGGCTTATAGCACCGTAGTGGTTTACCTCAGCAATTCTGCCCACTCATCTCACTAAATAGTACAGAAATCTATAATTAAAGGCAGATTGAGATGCTGAACTTGAAGTCTTCAGACTTGCCTGTTCCTCTCCTGCAATGTATGAACACCTAAGTGCAAGTACAGCCCTGCAGTGATCATCCAAATACACCTCCTGATCCAAAAGCAAGAGAAGCAAAAAGGTATTTCTTAGGGAACTCTTAAAATGGTTGTAACTGCACAGTTTATTCACAGCTACCAAACACTACAGGCTGGATGAATCTCCAGGCTCTTCTTTTTGTTACCCACCAGAATCAGAAGTATGATGCCCTTAATTTAAACCACATTTCTCAAACCTCTAAGTGGTTTGACAGAGTTGAAAAGCTCATCACCCTGTACAAAAGTTTTGTGTCATTTTTCAATCAAAAATTCATGAGCTCTAATAAGCAAACTGGAAAAAAATTAACTATGAATACATTCTTCCCAACACATGCAGTGTGCTTTTCACACACGTTTTCTCAAGCCCATGGCAGACTTTCTACACAGCATGTTACAGCAGAGCAAGATGCATTTGCTACAGGTATGTAACTTAAAACTGTTTGTAAGAAACATCCTAAACATGTCCCTTGCTGTAAATGTGACATCTTTACAGCATATGCTTAGTAAATGAAAGCCCTGGGAAAAGGAGGAAAGTCAGGATACCTCCCATATAACTGATTGTAAATTCTTGGGCACCAGGTTTATATTCTTAATAACCTACTAGTTAGACTTAGTGTGTCTGTTCCATCTAAGTCAATTTAAATGAGGTGTACCAGATACAGTACATAAAGTGTTTCATACTTGTGGAGATATGTTTAACTATTGTTTCTTTAGGAAAATCTAATAGCTAGCTCCATTTAATCACTGTCAGATGTTCTACATGTTGCAAGTGGTAACTTCCTTGACACAAACTGCTTTTAATCAGGAATCTCCAACATATCTTGCATACATCTCAGACTGACTTTTGTGATGCATAAAAAAGTTTTTATAGTATTTATTTTTTTGGTCATGTTACCCTGATTTACTTTTTTTGGTTTACTGGGTACTTAGGTAACTTTTTCTTTCCCTGGAAAAGGCCAGGAATTCCATGGGGTTTCATAAAAATTAAAACCCAAGTGCANCCCAGCCTTGGGCCCAGTGCAGTGTTTCTGCTCTCCCCAGTCTCAATGGTTGTTTGTAAACACATCTTGGCTGAGAGCACGCGGATGGAGTGCTGATAATAAGAGCCTTCCAACTATGTTCTTTAACTTCTCTGACTCTAAAAAGGCAATCAAAGCCACCCCCCAATGTGTGATTAAATATACGCAGGGGATAATCTCGCCTCCGAAAAGCTGGAGAAAAGGTGGTGTCGAGGCTGGTTTGAAGTGGCCTCCTTAATAGAAAAGGACGGTCCCTTTCTGTGTACATCATGATTTGCTTTGGGATTTCTGTTGTGCCCCGTAAGCCTACAGGATATTACAGCAGCTTTTGTGTCGCTGGTGACCCAGCTGTTCATTATTGAAAAATTCCACTGCTTGATGCTGAGGGCAGGAAGGCTGACCCCTCATCTTATGGACGTTACTATCTTTCAAAAGATACAGGATTAAAGGGCCGAGCAAAATCTGGAGGAAAGCTATGTCTGGTTTTCTGTGTTTTCGTTGTCTTTCGCTATATTGGCCCGGAGAGGGATGTTTGTACAGGATTTAATTAGTTGGAATCAGGCTGAGATTATTGTTGAGACTATTTACTCAGCAAATCTCCAGTCTGAGCCGGAGCTCGAAATGAGTCTGAATAAGAAAATCTAGGAGTGCTCAGTCTTACTGCTCATATTCTGTAACGAGCTGCGAGACACGGATGTGAAGGGTCTGATCATGTGAGGTGCTGAATGCCCTTCTTTCCCACTGGGATCAATATAGCATGGGGGGGAACTACCATTATATCACATGATTGAGTCTTAATCAGCTATAAATAGCAAGTGAGAAGATCACAAAACCCCCTGAGGTTTAAGAAGAACTTTTACTGCATTCTCCTGAGGAGGATGTCTATAACACTAGTGCACGATACAGCACAAGAAACAATAAGAGCCTTGCTGTTATCACTACTGCAGTAGTGAGGATGCAGTCATTCCACGTAGATTAATATTTTATAATAATTATGCATGTTTATTCTTTTAAAAAGAAAACCATCAGGGTTTGAACATTAAATTGGACTTATCAGCCTCAGTGAAAAGAGTAATTTGTATCTAGAAGGTAGATGGAAGTAGGAGCTGGAAGGGCAACTAGTGTGGGAGAAAGCAAATAAGGACACCAGTGTCACTGAGAGCACAATGCATTCACCACTGGGTCTACCCTGATTCAGAGAGAAAGGAGATTCTGGCAGAAGATTCCCTGCAATTCACATCTTAAACTACTCAAGAGTTACAGGCTCTGAGTTCTCTGAATTTCAAGGGGAGGGCAATCACACTTAGGAAAGGCCAATAAGCTGCTCTTCTTTGTACAGTAACAGAGGTGGTTCTGTCCCCACATGCAAAGGCAGAGATACTGATGCACTTTCTGGGGCTCTGGTGGGTGCAGAAGTGGTCTACCCATCTACACTTCCAACAGTGCTCCTCAGTGCAAGCATTCAGGTGGAAAGCTACCACGATACACAATCATTGGACTACCTTTCTGTGAAGAAGGACCTCTGCCAACATTATGAATAGCTGCTTGCATGCCCAAGTAGTCACTGTCCAGTATATTAAGAGGAGGCACTAAGATTGCTAGAAAGGAGAAAAATACGTGAGCCAACTTCCCTTAGCCAGGCACAATCCTCATCAAAAAATTACTCTGTGATTTATTAGGCTGGAAATCTTGCTGATGACCCAGTGCTAGCTGCCAGGACCTCACGTCTTGAACACTAAACAAGCCCAACAGTATTATTGCAGCCGTGTCCCACTGTTAGATGAGAGTGCACAGAAACCAAAGGACTTCTGCAGGCTGGAGGATGTTTAAGGTGAGGCGGCCGTTGCTTTGGTTGCACTGGTTACTATGGCATGAACCTGGCCCTGCCCGCAAGGGGACAGGGAGCTCTGCAGGCGCATTGGTTTGCAGATGTTACCATTCATGAAGCTGCTCTCTGCAGAGGAGAAAAGCTCTTCCCAGAGGCACAAGGCCCCTTGTTGCCTGGCTGCACTATTTCAGTCCAAATAATATTGTTTTAAAGTCACACTTGCCAGACTGAAGAGTAACAGATACAGAGAAAGCAAACACACGAACTCCAGTGGATCCTCACCAAGGCAGACACCAGCAACCGCCCATTTCAAAAGACAAAAGCATGCTCTGACCCATGCCTCAGAGCAAAAGGCAGCAGGAACACAACATCTCCTCAACTACTGGAAAATTAAAATAAGGCAAGGAAGTGGAGGATAATTCAGTGCTGCTCTCAGATCCCAGAGTTGACTTTTTACCAGTTTTGAGCAAACTCTTGGCATTGGCTCAAAAGGTTTTTTGTGAGCAAGCATGTTGTCAGCATTTTTCCTTTAAAGACATATAACTTAGAGTAAAAGAATAAAGCCAGACTGAGATTTATGCTGCAGCTTTCTTTTACTCTTCCCCCAGCCTCCCCCCCACTTTGGTAAATTACTGATGTTGATGTATTAGTCAGCTCTGCAAGCTGTGGGCATATGACTTCAAAGGCAGGGGTTTACTCTGCCAGGAAAGAGGACAGGATGGACCTCTCTAGTTCTGGGGGTGTGGATCCTGCCGCTGAGCAAGGCAGAAAGGCATCTTATCTGTAGCTGCTGTGTAGCACTGGGAACTTCCCTAGATCTCTGCCAACTGTTCTCAACATGCCTGATGGATCACAGGGCCTGAGGAAATTATTGCCATGTTTATATTGCATGGTTATATTATCTGCTTGCAGAAACCATAGTCCCCTTGTGCACTCAGACTCTTCTCCCTAAAGAAATGAAGAGAATTTGAATAGAATGGAGTCTGAATAACAGAGAGATGCAACAGACAATGAACAGAAAAACCTCTCTCTAATATTTTTCCAGTGATCCTGTATGAAACAGTAAGCATGCATTCCTCTCTGAAGTACACTGTGAGTTTCCATAAATACATATTTTTTCTGAAAGTCGGGATTTTATAAAGTTCAGATTATGGAGGAAAGAGCTGCATGGCTCAGTCCACAGAGAGAAATCCCCAGGCGCTGCAGAGAGCACTCTTGGGGCACTGGATTCAGCTCACAGTTGCGGGGATCAGGCTGCTGCTCAGGCTTGGGGAGAGAGATGGTTCAGCTGAGCGACTTCCAGCACTGCTTAGCAGGTACTGAATACAGAACAGGTCTTGTGAAAGGGGGTATATGGTTTATCTCCTCCAAAATGAAAATTGACTCTATTTATTGAATTCTTAGTTAAGGAATTAACCATGAATTTTCTTTTTTTTTTTTTTTAATTTACTTTTTTATTTTTTTAAGTAGTGGAGAAACAAGGTAAAGCTCTGTGAAGGCCATCTCGTTTAAAATAACCATGCCACAGAGACCATGGCTAAGCTGCAGTGAAACTCAAACCCTTCTGGTTTAAAACTCTGGAGCACAAAGGAGCACCACAATAACACATCACAGAGGGTGAACACATCTGTGGACTGCGAGCACAGGCACTCAGGACCCAAGACTGGGTTTGGGGCTGGAATACCTGCGGGACATGGGGTTTTGGCATGCTATGGCAGACAGAGCAGTTGCAGACACAGAGCAGTACCTCAAGAGCAAACCATCTGAATTCTCTGCTACTGATGTAAACAAAGATGCCACTGAGGGTCTGTGAGGCACTACAGCTACAGGCCAAGAAAGCGTTAGACCTTCACAGTCTCTCTGACAGGCACATCACTGAATGGCGCAGGCTGCATCATGACCCTTGGCAATTTGGGATCCTCTGCCCTGGCTGAGCAGGTTCCCCGTGAACACAGCAGTACCAAGGTAAGGGACTCTGCAAGGACAAGCAGTGCCAGAAACCATGTCTCACACCAGCACTTGACAGGCAGGTGGTCCTTGCATGGTCTCACCACCCACATTTGGGGCAACATCCACCCAGGATGGCAGTGCTGCAGCAGCCTCAGCTGCAGGGGAGAGCACAAGCTGCGACTCCAGCACTGGGGCTGGGTGGTTATTCATCAGATGACCAGAAAAGCACTGCAGCAAACGCTCATTTGTTTGGCTTCGCAGCCACACTTGCTCCTTTGTTGAGCCGACACACACAGAGAACGGGGTGCAGAATGACGGCCGAAGGCACCCAGGCTGCCACGCTCTGCCCCTCATGAGCCTGTCCACTGCTCAGCCGGAGCCACACACACCGTGCTGTGTTCAGCAGGAGCTAATGAAGCCCTTCCCCCTCGTTTTTCCTTTCTCTCTCCCCCTTTTCTTCTTCTTTTCACAAAGAGTGAATGGATGCTTAAAAAGCTCTGATCTGATAGCTTCGTCCAAGCTGCGTTGCACCTTGAGACAATCGACATCCAAGCTGCTGACAGCCTGATTTCCCTCTCGGCTCATCCTCCCGTGGAGAGCCACCAGGGCCAACATTTTTGGTGATTTATAAAGAAAACTGTTTTCATAGACAGGACATGAAAGACACAAGCTGTAGATTACCACTAAGATTAGCATGCAAAAATGTATTTGAATTTCTGATCAGCAGGAGGCTTCAAAGGGACCAAGTGCAGATTAGCAGGTGTTACGTGAAAAAAAAGAGAGAGAGCTTTTGTGCTACAAAGTTGCGCGAGCAAAACAAATATGTCTTTCACTTTGAAGAGCTGGGGAGGAATTTGTGGCCATTGCCATGGAAACTCAACAGGCCTGACGCTGTAAAGCCAGATTTTGGAGACAGAACCGCTGTTATGTCTGTATGCTGCTGAATACGTGTCTTTATCAGAAGGCTGGTGGGGAAAGTTAAATGACAATGTGACACCACTGCGACACCTTTGTTGGTTTGGGCTGAAGTTCCATTATCTGAAAGAGGAAAGAGCACACCAGGCACTGCCTTTCAATAATGGACCTCCACAAGCTGCACTAATTTGGAGGAAAATGTAAAGGTTCCAGAGGGCCTTGGTGATTATTAATACCTAGCTAAATTTTCTGGGTCAGTACGATCCCACTGAAAAAAACTGTGTAGGGTCAGTCTTTGGCTATATGTTTTTAAATTCTTTTCCCACTTCTTGTTTTCAGTCATCTTATCGCTGCATTGTAGTTGAACCACGCTCATGTGAATCACTGATTAGTTAGCAATGATCTCCAACCCGACCAAAGCAGTGGTCAGAGAATACACTGCCACTGTCCTAACACTCTGAGTGGCTGCACTTGAGGTGATGCAGCTCCATGCCCTCAAGCCCTTCAGGTGCTCAGCTCTGGATCTGGCAGCAGACATGGACAGCCACTGCAGCCCCACACATCCACCCTTGGTGCCATGAGCAGCTGAAACAGCCCCAGAACGGTCAAAGTCCTGCTCCAGGGCAACAGGGGGGAACAGAAGAGAAAGACAGACAGCAAAGGTGAGAGGTGGTGGGGAAGGTCCTCTCCGAGGGGCAATGACAGATGGACAGCAGGTTCAGGCTGCAGAGCTGCCCCTGCCCAAACACGCCTGCCTTTGGCTGCTCTGAATACTCTGCCCTGGTTACAGCTATTGTTTTATAAACAGAACACATCCACAACTAACCAGTTAGTCCACCACCAACTCATCACCATCAGCACGATTAAAACACAAAATTAATTAATTGATACCAAGATATATTATGCTTAAAGGTCACAGTATCTCACAGCTTTCTCTACACACTCCGCTCTGCTCACCAGGCAGGACTGTCTGCAGGGTTTATGACCAGGAAGTATGCAGCAAACCACGGCTGGTGGGTGCAAGATCAAATCTGAGACCACAGACACACACCACTCCATTCCTTCACACAAAGGTCCACCTCAGACCAGGGCCATGGCTTGGCTGTCTCCAGCAGAGGCCTGGCAGGACACTGCTTCCCCAGAGGGAGCAACGTACAGAGCACACTGGTGGCTGCACTCTGGCAAGGGCAGAGGACAGACGGTGTGGGAGGGAGATGTGGGCAGAGCTGGGGTCAGGCCAGTGCCTAGGAGAAAGGAATCTCCTGCCAGCACTTCCCAGCCCTGGCAAGGGACACTGTGCCCAGAAGACCACCACTGCAGATTATAAACCCTGTTATTTTCCCTGTGATACAGTATCCTGCTCAGCATGGCTGAGATCTGTAGTGGACAGGAGCAGAGACACTGGCACCAGGGCCATAGAACCTCCTTCCCCAGAGGGCGTGCAGCTAAGGTCCTGCAACCACAGAGATCACACACTCTGGAAAATGAGGAGGCTGTGAAGGAAAGGCAGAGGCTGTTAATTCTCCACTGGTTTGGATTCCTCCAAGGGAAGGACATGGCTGTGGACTGTGCTGCCTATGGCTGTCCTTACAGCCGGTGAGAAGGAAGTGCTCAGGGTGCCCAGGAGAGCTTCACATGGGATGCAACACACAAAGGAAGACTTGAAAAGGCCAGCTTCAGAAACAACCTCCAGGCTGCGGTCAGCACGGACCAAGGATTGCTGTCTGCTATGCTTGTGTTTCCAGAGGCAGTGGATCCTGCCTCCAGGCACCTCTCTCAAGTGCGTTCAAGATTTTGTGCAATCCTCCCTGAAGCACATTATACTTCACAGACTCCCCCAGGGGCTTTCTGGTTTTAGAGTGCTTGTGGGGGTGGGCTGAGGACAATAATTATTAGTTTTTCTCCATTTAGGACTGACCTTCCTAGAAAACACTGGAGAGAGGGATCACGGCACTACGCCAGAAATGAGGCCAGTTCCGAGCCGCCTGGTAACACTGACTGAAGCTAGCTTCCTAGTTCTCAGACAAGTGCCAGAAGGTACTTCTTAGACACACTGGGAGTTTCTTCCTGTGGAAAATCTGAACTGTTATTTTAAAGAAATCATTCACCAGTGCTTGAGTGAGCCCTAGATAACACCTTAAAATGCCCTACTGCATCACGTTAAGGACATCCTCTACAGGAGGCAGAAGCAGCCGCACAGACATTAGGCATCAACAACCTGTGAAGAGAAATGACTAACAATAGTCATTGGGAGTGCTTGAAACACAGTGTACTTGCTAGAACACGTATTCCTTGCCTTAGATCTCATTTTTAACTTCCACAACTACTTGCATAAGAATACTGACTTCCTTTCCAGCCTGCCTTACCTTAGCTTACTTCATTCATATTTGCAAGCATGCATTTTGCCCCCAAGAAATCTGGCAGAAAACGAAAGTGCTGTCCTTTTCTACTTGTTGGCTACCTATGAAAAGACTTACAGTATTAAAAAGCTAAAGAACTGGTTCCACAGAATTCCACAGAGATAAAGCATACAATTTGTTGCAGATATAGACTGAATTTCAGTATCATTTGCATTCAGCTAAGAAGGAGCAAAGACTTTTGTTTTTAATCACTAACCAGTCACATGCCTGTATACACAAAGTAAAAAGGCAGACAACACATGCATGTGACAAAAGAAGAATGCCTTAAAATATTAATCCTGGAAGCATATTTCATATGGGCCAAGTACTTTAAAATTAATTAGTTACATCCAGATATTTTGGGAAAGTTAAGAAGGGAGTATTTTGATCTTTCTCTAAGCCACAGGGTTTTTGTAAAACTACTCCTTCAAGGGTAAGCAATATGCAAATGCATCATTTAGCTAAGTGAAATTAAAAATGTAGTCCTTATATTTATAGCTTGTTTACATTTATAGAAAAAAAAATATTTAAATTCATGTCTAATTCCTAGATAGCTATGACACAAAGATAATAAAATTAAATTAATATAATTTTGAAGCATAGGTTGAAAACGTGCAAAGATTATTCTGAACAAATAAAGACAGAAATGTTATGATACAGATCTAGGAGTTGAGGGAATAACTTACATTCAAATGCCAAGGTTTTACACTGTCAGTTATGTAAAACAGCATAAGACAAGGCAGCTGAATTTGTAACTCACAAAACCCTGACAAGTGTGGTCAACCTCCTGAAAGCAATAATTTATTATCAGAAATGTCACGCCTACACAATAGACTTATTGTTGATTCATTAGGTAATTTCCCTTGAAGACCAGCTGTTTCTAGTGTGGTAGGATGAATAATGAGGAAGATATTCAATGTTCAGGGTACAAATGACAGACATAAGGAGGTTCTAACACCACCAGCGTCCCACCGCCTACGGCACCAGCTCTGTGCTAGAGGGTAAAGGTCCTACACCTCCCACTTGCACAGAAAACCTCCCAGGTGTCAGATTTGCTCAGAGGGCAGGTTGCTGTGCAATACCTTCAATAGAATCAGGAGACCCATGTGATATGGCCAAGCAGGCCTTGGGCTCATTGTCACCTTCTATTTCCATTGACGTGCCCTGAGGGTAGATACTTTCTCCTCCCAGCAGACTCAATTTATTCCCAGGTGCTCTAGTGAATGTCTCACCAACAGTACAGCTTGCAAAGACAGTCCTGATGGCTGTGCTCCAGGCGAGCTTTTATCCTATTTTCCAGAAGTGACTCTTTTTTAACCTTAAGCCAAGTACTATCTAGATAATAATTATTAAACTATAATTTACTACAGCTACTAGTACTATCTGCTAGTTGTTTGGTCTTGGGCTGCTTGGTTTTGTTTTTTTTTTTGTTTTTTTAATTTTACACAAATACATTATTCGTCCCTCAAATGATCCCTCTGAGGGCTACATCTCCATCACGTTAAGTAACGCTGCAATTAAAGTGAGTTAAATTCACCAATAAGCAGACAAGCACCATGTGCTGTATGGTTGGTGTTCATTATGCTCAGTACATTAATGCTAACAGTTTGTCAAGTCTTTTTCAAGCTACAGCCATCTAAAAAAAAAAAAAAAAAGGAAAAAAAAAAAACCCCAAACAAACAAAACTTGAGTCTAAAGCCTGTCATTTGATCAGCCCTTTAAAGAGAATCTGGAATGCAAAAATCAGGTGAAACCATTTCTTTGGTTTTTCAGGATGTGGTTCTTTGGAAATACAAATGCACACCAAGCAGTACGACAGGCAGAAGCGCAAACATGAGCTGCACAGAGCAGGATCTGATTAGAATCGTCACTGCTTTTGTTGTGTTCCCAAAGGCTGCAGCAGGATGGAAGTCTGGACGCTGACAGTCACCTCAACAGCAGATTCAATGAACATAACTAGTGTGCTGATACTCACAGGCTGACAGAAGGCACAACATTTTCACTGGAGTTAAAGAAAGAACGAAACCAGAAAATAAGCCCTCCCTGCCTTGCCTAGGGATGTTTCCAGCTTTGGCATGATGGAAGAATTTCAGCTCTAAAGGCTCATCATTTGAAAGTATCCCTACTCCTGTTGCATTTTCTCTTAAGTTGCAATAATGTTAATGCTCCCAACTAGCCACGGCTTTGTGAAAACCAAAAGGAACCCCACACAGTAAACATTGCTGAAGTATTTTTTTTCTGTATTAAGATGTACCTCTGTACTCCTCTGCTAATGACATGGAAAACACATAATAGTTTCAGTGAATGCACTGCATGAGATAAACAATTTACTAAATACCTTTGGCTGAAACCTTACTTGTGCTGCAGCTGAGATGAAAACGAAGCTGTTGTCCTTACCTACTACCTATGGTGGGGGAGGAGAGGGGCAGGGGAAAGGAGTGCAATAAACCCCTGGATTTACAGTTAATCAGATCTGCTGACTTTGTGACTTCTGTGCACATTGTAGTACTGCACCACAGCTGAGTAGCTCTGCCTCCTTAGACACCAGAAAAGGTGTTCTCCCTCACCACACTGTAGTTATCCTGCTGCTTTTAAAATGTACCTTTTTACTCTTCAACTGAATACAGACTAGAATGTTTTTTATTTTCAGAAGAGAGTATGAAGACTATTTTCCCCTAATAAAGGGGAACATGCAAGCTCGCCCCTTTTGAGCTCTTTGTCTCACCCCATGGAAAGACAGTCCATTGCTTTGAGCATCCTGACCTCACTTGGCAAGCTTGAAGAAACCTTCCTCCACATCTGAAGTTTCCAAATTTTAAGAGTGGTTTCCAATGGTCATTAAAACATTTGCATAATTCATGGTCTGATCCGGTTCTCCACAGCAGGATTTTAAATTTGAGGTCACTCCTTGTCTAAAGGTAAGCAGAGAGGAGAGAGCTGTTTGGGATTTATATTTCTAGAACCTCGCCCTTACATTCTTTCAGTCTACCTCTTTAAAATATGAATTTAAATCTGGTTTACCAAAGTCACAGGGAAAATCACAGCTACTCAGAAGTGGGTTGCACTACATCTCCTGTTGTGATCCCTGGGCTCACAACATCACCACCTCCACCCCAGGGAGGATTGGACTATGGTCCTCCAGAAACATGCTGCAGTGAGAGCTGCAGACATTGTCACTCTCTGAAGCTGTTGTCACTATAAAATCTCGCTGCATTAGGACTCAATCATATGCTTCTTTCTATCAAAGCACAGCACTGACAATAGTGATTACCAACAATTCAACCATAAGAATCTGTCTGCACTTCTGAGAAGCCTCCCACTGCAGGAACAGCTTTTATATCTTGTTGCAACACTCCTTCCATGAATTAGAGTGTGTTGCATTAAAATCAGGACACTTGAGTAACAACCAGGAGTTCGAAAACTCCTCCTTACTAACTTGGCTCTGAGCCATCATGCTGGGACATGAGCAAATGTGAGGCTTCCCTGCATTTTGGAAGGAGGGGACCCCCGTTCCTCTATTTTTGCCTGTTAGACCATGAAGTCCAAACGTGGAGATACACTCAGAACAATTTCTCCACAAGGAAATGTATAAACTGTGCCCTACTATAGAGAGTTCTGTCAGCAGATGTGGTTTTGCAATTAACAAAATCTTGTCCACGGTTCGGTTTTAGAATCCGATTATTGTTCCACATTTATCTTACGCAAAGTGGCTGACAAATAACTGCAAAATAATGTGATAAAAACCATTTATAATGCCAGCTTATTCCAGGTCTTTCTCCCTAACTAGTTATGACAAGGTAATAATGCTGGTTATGCATTTGTCTGACTTTAAATTGGTTACTTATAGCCATGATGGATGAGGGGAAAGATCACCTTATTCTGAAGAGCAGCTCTTGATTTCTGATCTCATTTTTGCAGGTAATGAATTATATCTAATTAGTAGGTTCCAAATCTAATCAAGAGGTTGAGATGCTGACCCAGAGACAGGAAAAAAGAGTGAGGAGGCCTCCTTTTATGTTGTTTTTTTCTTTGCTTATCTTAAAATAAAGAATGCTTCATGAATACAGTCTTCAGGAGAGCACTGACTACATCAGCTAAAGATGGGATCAATTTTAAAACTCACTGTTTTGGTTCACAGTTTAATGAAACTCATCTCCACAGATGTATTCTTTCCACTGGGAATGTAAATTCCTTATTCACCATTATGGCCTATTTATTTAATTATTTAGGAAAAGTATGAGAAATTGTTGTTGTTGATGTAAGCAAATCGGGCTCTGAGTGAAAGAAATCACTTTTGATCAAATAAAAATACTCTGGAAGTTAAGAAAAATTTCAGCCAGAGTTCTTGAGAAATAAACAGCCATCGAAAAAAATTCAAGGAGCTGGAGTGGAAAAAAAAAATAGCACAAGGGATAGATGGATAGAGATATTTTTTTTTAGTTCTTCAGTTTTACACCATAGCAGCTGCAAAACAAACAAACAAAGCCACATTTCTAATCACGTTTTGCTCTTATATGTGCAATCTTCCCCACCAGTGCCAGCAAAGTAAATATACGAGCACAAAATTGATCCCAAAAGCCAGTCAATTAGCTAGGAACATTTGTTATTCTTTGGCTTTCACACTATACCCAGACCCATTGGTTTACACCTAAAAAGAAATACAATGTTAATCGCCTCCCTGCAATCTCTCAGCCCTGCATGTCTGGGACTGCAGGAGGCTGGATGAAGCCTTGAAGCAGCAGCCTACCAGTGTGCAGGATCAGCTCCTTTCACAGCTTCTCTCTTGCTTTCCCTTTATTTGTTAAATCCATGTTAAGATCTTTCAAGGAACATTATTTATTAAAGTAAAATGAGCATTTAAAAGACAAATCGTCTGAATTAGTCATGAGAACCTATGCCACATGGTTTATGATCATTAAAAAAACCCCAATATATTATACAAGTCATTGAGAGGTTGTAGGCTAAAGCTAGAATAAACCCCTTTTTTAAACTGAAGTCCTAAATAGATCTTGAATTTTCCCCAAATATTCCTAAAATACTGATCCAGTCTGTCTTACACAACTCTGTGTCTAGAAAAATAGCTTAGCCTAAAAAGGACAAAATCCTAATCCCTTATTTATGGCTTGTGGATCTATCCCTATCCACGGAAAATTCCACTTGAACATGATTACAGAACACCAAGCCCTGCAAATGAGAATTCTGCCCCAATGAGCCCACTGGGCACACAGGCAAAGGCATGTTTGGTGTGGAAGCCAGCAAGGGGGCAAGCTAACAAAACCAGGGTGGAAGGAGTTTTCAGAAAGTCCAATGGCATTAGGAAAATCCTAGAGCACTCATCTGAGCATGATGCTTTGAAGTGAGCTGATGTACCAGCATCCATGGCCACAAAGCTTTCTGTTTAGGATGGAAGGTGTCTTCAGGTGAAACAAGGCCCCAGTGCAGAGCTCACCCCACTGGTTGTGCTCATGTTCAGGCTGCTCAACTCTCTGTTCCACTCAGGGGGTGTGCTTGTACCCACAGGCCAGGGAGCAGGAGAAGCTCTGTACATACAGGCAGCTTTGGGTGTTTAGCTTGGATTCACAGATTCTGTGCTGAGAAAGTGCTGCTTCTCCCAGAGAAGGCTGGACTTTGCTTGGTTCAAAGGCTTCTGACTTTTCCAAGGGCCTTTTGCTGTGTAGATAAAATGATTTCCCAGAGAAGGATTTTGAGAGTCTCTTCGGTGGTGAGCAGACAGCACTCAGATCACTTCCCTTTCCGAAGATGTTCTGTCAAGCCACAAACCAGCTTTGTGCAGTCAAACTCAGTGCAATGAGACACAAATCCCAATGAATGCAGAGAGAGTGCTGGACTGAATGCACTGGAGCCATCCAGTGTCCTGCTTATGCTTCACCTTGCTAGTACAACTCTATCTCCTGGTTAGTAAGCCACGAAGAGGAACTGTATTTAAGTTTTTTATATTGGAGCACCCTGGAAACTCCTGGTACTTTGCTTGGATTTGCCAAGTGTAAGAAGAGAGGAGAATATGCTTTTTGAAAAATACATTGACAAGACACCTGGATCAGGAGTTCCCTGGGCCACATATTTACTGAAGGGGAGACATAACTCCATGCTGTACTCACTTCAGTACATGCCTGCCCTACACTTACACTCCTCCTAATCCTGCTGTCAAGCTCTTCAGATCGTACAGCAGAGAATGTGGTGAAGGAACACTCTTATCATGTGTAAGAACATTTTGTACAGCAGTACCAGCTAAGGTGTTGCTAACTAAAGGAATGACTTAGCAGACCACTGCAGTGTTATGGGTAAGACAACAGCAACTGCCCTATTATGAGCCTTAATTTTACATAACTAGACTGTAAAAACTATTATTGGCTTAAATCCATCTGT
Source organism: Semnornis frantzii (assembly GCA_013399775.1). NCBI lineage: Eukaryota > Metazoa > Chordata > Aves > Piciformes > Ramphastidae > Semnornis > Semnornis frantzii. The sequence continues at coordinate 50,224 of VWYK01119716.1, forward strand.
ACAAAGTCTCAGCATGGAAACTTTCTTGAACATCTGAGAAATATGGCAACAACAAGCTCTGTTAGCCACAGTTGCATCCTTTGCCTTTTACAGTTACTTTGACAAAGGCTAGATAAAATTAGTGTTCTCCCAATAAAAAAACATTCAGGCCTCTTTTCAGCTCTGCCTCTAACACCAAGTGGAAACTGTTTCTAAAGAAAAAAAAATGTTTCTAGGCAAATCTACTACTTATCCTGCCTTAGAGTGTTAAACTGTACTTAATGGTCCTGTGCAAGTACAGCAGAGGCTTAGCCTCAAAGCTTCCGCAGTGAGGCATCTCCGGGTGCTCTAAGCAGCTGCCTACCCCTGTGCCCAGAGGTGTCCTGCACAGGCTGCGATGTGCACACTCATCTACCTGACAAAAGCCTCCTAATCCTTAGATTGTGGCCTGAAGTCAATGCTGAAAGGAGTATTTGAACTGCCAAGGCAAAGGCATAAGCAAAGGATAATCTCAGGAGATGCACCACTGTTTCCTGACTCACCACCCAGAAATGGCAGCAGCAAAGGCATGGCATGTCCTTGGACTGCCCCACCAGCAACACTCCTGTCTTCAAACCAGGTAGGGCTGCTGCAGAGAAAGCTGCTCCTCTCTGAGCATGGCCACTTGCAGTGAAAAATCTGCTCTGCCAACCACGTTTGTGGTCACCGAGCAAAGGCTCTGCGTGGGTAAGAGTTGTGGAGTCTTTAGGTAGGGACAAGGAGAACTCTGAACCCCTTGATGTTGAGTGAGTAAATGTCATCCAGCGCTGTCACTTTGAAGGGTTTTAAAGGCATTAAAATGAAGAGGACAAAGGAATTCCAACTACATTGCCAGGAACACTCAGGGTTTTTATTTTAAATGAAGAGAGGTGCTTTGAAATCCATCAAGCTATTAGTGCTTATTTGCTGGAAATACTCATAAAACTTCCCAAAATTTAACTCCTGGAACCCAACCACCATAAAAGGGCTGGGCCTGTGCTCTCGAGTATTAAGTCTTCACAGCTTACCTTGTTACAGGGCACTGCCAACATGTACTGTGCAGTATCTGGTTAGGAAGAGTGGCATTTGCTTGCCAGGCAGACCAGTAATGGATTCATAGAACCACAGCTTTCATCTGAGGAGGTTCAAGTGACCAGTTCCAACCATGCCTGTTTCTCAGGCAATACCAGTTTAAAGAGCTCATTTTTAAAGCCAGACAGATCTATTTTTCTCTATTTATCTATTTATTTATGCATTTCCAAAGATCACCACAAAATTTGGTCTGTTATTAAACTCCATGTGTCAGGCACTAATGGCCTTTAATTATCTTTGAAACTAGATTGGATGTTGCAAAGTTACATAGTGCAGACAAGTGTCTTAATGATGAATGTCAGTGTCAGGGCTGCTGTTGGAGTTGCATCATCAGAAACACTATTCTGCTTCTGCAGGTTGCTGAGAAAACACACCTGCAGAATGCCTGAGAACAAATCAATAGCAAGCCCTACCTAAAATCTAACTCAGATCCCAAACACCCCAATTCTATATTTCAATCAGTTTCAAAATGCCCTAAAAAAAAATCAGTGTAGAAAAGAAGAAGTACAATTAGTGGTGCTCATGTTCTGCAGCTTGTACTTAACTGCACAGACCTGTGTGGATATCCTGATACTTTTGTTGTTGTTAATCAACAAAAGAATTCACTACATAATTGCATAAAATCAGCATAAAATCAAATGTTTGAGAGTGGTATTTCCTTTGTTCCCCTCGAGTTTGGCCAAACCAGCATGTTCTATGTCATTCTTTCTGTGAACAAATGGCTGAGAGCTATCGCTGCCAATTCCCCATTATATCCCTTTGCCCTCACTCATTCTGTCTTCATAGAGAACAGACACCCCCCAGCAGCAGGAACACGCTGCCATTAATTCAGTTACCCAGGGAATTTCACACCTTTGCCAGGCCCTTTACGGTTCTCATTTCAGTGCAACCTAATCTCAAATGGATGCAGAAAGCTGTGAAGAAGGGCAGCTCAAGCTGAAGGCAGCAATTAAATGATAATTAGGGCTTTACTTCATCTTGTGATTGATAGAGGCTTACTGGGCCCAAACTGCATCTTGTCATCTACTAATAGGCTAGGCAAGATACTCCACTCGAGTCTGAAGGATTTTGTCTTATCTCAAGAGAGATAATCTACTCAACAAGTAATCTCCTGCCTGTGGTAAAGTGCCACTGTATATTTACCAGGCCAGTACTCTTCATGGATCAGCTCTGAACCAGCCCTAGGACCTCCTTAGGAGCAAGGAAGCTGTGGCTTTTCTTCCCCATTTTCAGGCTTTCTGGTGTTTCGCCCAGTTCAAATGCCAAAGGGGAGTCTGCAGCTTTAGCCTCCTCTGAGCATGGCTGCTCACAGCACAGATCCTCAAAAGAGCCACCACCTTGGAACCCCAGCCATGGAAAAAAATTGAACTATTTTTAATCTTTATTATGTCTCAGGAAGGTGAACTGCATTGCAAAGATCAGCCTCAGATCTACATCAAAGACAATCTGGGCAGAGCATGGCAGTCATGAAGCAGGAACTAATGCACAGGATTGGGGGCTGCAGCCTCTGTGCCTCTAAGCTTGTGTACTCGTCTGTGTCATTTGGGCCTTTGTAGACCCAATTACTTATTATAAACAATTCAGTTTATCTTTATCAGAATCATTATCTAAATTGGCTACATGACACATACTGTTTTCCTAACTGCACTCCTGGGAGAATCTGCTATAAAATCTGTGATTTTCTACTTTGTAATTATCCCTCTATGGGCTATAAAACATTACACTTGTGTTTAAAATAGGTATAGCTAGCATTTTCCACTGCTCAAAATGGAACATTTATTCCACCTCAGAAGATAAAATGCAGCAAAATATTTAGTGCAATCAACGCAAAGAGTTTCTGCAGCAGCCATGTCGTGGTTGCTGATTCGGTTCCAAAGGAGTTTCTCTTGATGGGCTCCATTTTTATCCCAGAGTTTAGATCTCTTGCTTGATGTTTCTTTTTCTCTGGGCAAGGCAAAGTGACCCAAGTTAATGTCAAGCGAAACATGGCCTTAGCTGGCATTTTAGTCTGGAAATGATGAGGTGTCAACAATAACAGCTAACAGGATCATACTCCCAGCATCATTAATTTTCTCTTTTCAGTATCCTCCACATTTCCTGTTGTAAAAATGCTGGCCAGTTCTTCCCCGTTGCTGACTTTTGTTTTCCTTACTGTTTTGAGAAATTCCTCCTTCCTCAGGATTTCTAAATCTATTTCACACAGTGCCAAGCCAGCAGCTCTCCCCATGATTAAAACAAAACACTTTAGTTCTAAAGAGCAAAGGCCTAACCTCCCATCTCGCACAACATGAGGTGTCCCCGGCCTCCCTTTTTAGCTGATTCTGCTTGCTTGACGTACTTTCAGAAGTTCAGTTACTAGCAGTGGAGGGGTCATGTTTGCCCTCAAGTTGCTGCTTTTCATGCTTGACATGTTTTTCTACTGTCCGGTCCCTTAGCTGCAGCAGGGTCACGAGGATGGAGAAAAGGGTGGGGGTTACAGAAAGAGGATTGTATTACACAAACCCCAAAAGGTTTCGGTTACAGAATGTATATTGTCCATGCCTATTGGGCTTGTGGAGAAGTATCAAGTTCACCACATTCTCATTTGGGGACTTTGATCCTTTCAGTTAAAAAGAAGCTGCTTAGAATTACTCTGCAGAGCAAAGAAATGAATCAGTTGTACTCACTCACCCAGCACTGAGGAATGCCAATATTTCTGTTAGCCAGCCCAATCCTAGGGAGATTTACCCAGCTGCAGAGAGGCTGGAAGAGGCTTAAGTCTATCAACACAACCACAAGCTGCCCCCTCCTTTCAGAAAGGCCCAAGCACCTTTTATGTCGCCTGACTTTCAATGATGTGGACCTCCTTTACTCTCAAAATGCATCTAATGTCCCTGGCTTTCAGTACTTTTATGCTGCTTTCAAACTTGAGTAATTTCATGCTCCTCCTTGTAGCTAAAGCAGCAAGGGGAACTGCAGCCACTCATCTCCTCTCCCTCACCTCTGTCTCTCTAGGTTTTCCATGACCACCCTGGTACTCCTGCTAAGGTAGTTTCTCAGATAAACTGTACATGGAATCCCCAGAGCAGTTGTTTCTGCTGCTCCAACTTTCTCGTCCCCTGGGAAAGGCTGACAGGTCTCAGTGAACTTTTATTCTCCCAAAAATANTTTTCCCTAGAACATACTTCTGCAGATAGTGATTCTGTTGGGTTTGCTTGTTGTTGGGGTTTTTTAAATCTCTTTATATGCATAGCTAGTTCCTTTACTCAGTCATCTTTTTCAACCTCATTCTTATGGTCCGTTGAGCTCTGTGAGGTGCATGCTATCATATTCTTTCTCATTGCTTAGTCAGGGAGGTCTTATATATGGTGGGGTTGGTTTTTTATTTTAGCAAAAATAGAGAGACTCAGAGCCATCAGGTGTTTTAGGGGCTGTGACTAAGCTTTTGTCATCAGGACAGCACCTAAACCACGACCTAGCCATGGGCCTCAGAAACTGCCATAATATAAGGAATAGGAGAGATAAGAACTGGTTTTTCTTTGGCTAGGTAACCACTGCTTAATGACAGGGAGCCTGGCTCCCCGTTAGTGTGACACTGCAGATCAGTGCCCATTCCAAAGGACAGTGGTTTTGCCAATCCAAAACTATATCATCTACCATTTACTACTGCTCCGTGTGCAGATTCTTCTCTTACTGCTGCAGCTCCAGTGACTCCCTTAGCACTAACTTGAAATGGCCAACTGTCACCTGCACAGAGCACTTGCTGATGCCAACACCTGTGGATGACCCTCTCTCAACCCCCATCCAGCAGTCCCTGTAGGAGAGTGGAAAAGCAATACTGAAGACCCCTCAGTCTTTTTTCTATGACTTCCCCCTGACCACAACACTAGACTGAGCTTTGCTGGTGAGTTGCAATCCCCAATGCGGCATTTTGCTGAATGACTGTAGAGAAGCTTCTTAGTATTCCTGCCTGCTACAAAAGCAGAGAGATGAGGGACAGCTCAGGGAGGCAGCCACTGCAGACATCCACACAACGCCTCTAGGAACTGACGCTCTTGTGATCAGGGGTCAAAAGAGACCCAGGAAGGCATAATGAAGCGTTAGCTGATTTTTCAAGGGGCTCTGTTTTGTTGCACTAGCAATTTTCTACAGCATTAAGCAGTTTCATGGTACATTGTACTGTGTTGCCTGAAATGGCATACTGACTTTTTTCAGCCCAGAAAGCTAAAGGATTTGAGACTTGAAACACTGTGCCAGGCAGGAAGACTGGTAACAGAAGAGCAGTGACCTGCTATAAACCTTTAGTATCCCCAATCTATCCTCCTTCCTGGGACTGCAGTCCTAGCAGAAGTCCTGTTCCAGCCTTTCAGCAAGCTGCTGCTGCAGCAGAGCCTGAGAAAGAGCCTACCTCTTCATTAATCACCACCTATGCCTATCTAACCTGTACGCTCTTCTTGCTCCAACTCTCCATCCTTTCTCTTCTTTCTTACCTTTTCTCTTCCTTCCTATTCTTTTTCTCAGTAAAATTGCCTAGAAATTTTAATAATAGAACACCTTAAAACACTATGGGATTAAGAACTCTCTTTTTTTTAATAACAAATACAATATCTATCTCGGTCACTATTTCCAGTTGAATTTAGATCTCTACTTGTCCCTTCCAGTGACACAAGGGAAACAGCAGGTTATCAGTACTTCCACATAGGAGGGGCTGTACACGTAGGGCATCTTAGGATGGTCACACTAATTTTCAGAAAACAGACATACACTCTGAAGAAAAGAATTCATCTAAGGAATGAAACTGTGCATGCCAGAGAACTAGAGTAATAGCCATGCTCCAGGGCAGTGTTAGACAGAGGAATCATGTCACATTGTCGGTGATCTGTGTAAAATTCCAGGCATGGTATCCAGCACAAAGGAGAGCACTGCTCACAGGGGCTGTGCCTGCACAGTGGGATGGTGAACTCCCACTGTGGCTCCATAGGGCTGTGCCTTGACTATCTCCCAGCTGGTTTCTGGGAGAAGAGCTGGAAATGAAGCTTCTTTCTCTGCACCCTGATCTGCCTTGGAAAGAAGCCCTGACACAAACCAGGTGATTCAGCCTGGTAGCTCTGGGTTCTCGAGACATCACCAGTTCTGGCCATGCAATGAGGGCACAGCAGTAGCCTGCACCCACGGACACGCTCCTGCACATGTGGAGGAATCCCCCTCCACAGTATCCCATGAAGACTGCAAAGGAGTAACCACGCATGAAAGCTGCCCTGGCACCATCAAGTCATCAAGGGTATGTTCTGGTCAGGAGCTGTATGAACGTTTCCACTTCAGTGTTTTCTGCTGAAGCGTTGAGTTAATCCTCTAGGTGCACTTTCTCCGCCTCAACATCCATCCTGCGAACTTCTATTATAATGCTGAGGAAGTCAAGGTGCTTACACAGCTGATTGCCTTCTCACAGCAAACTGCTGTGCATTCAATTGCATCTGCTAATATCCTCTGTAATCCAAACTATGTGGGTGAAAGCAATCAGGAAGGCTCAGATTAAACAGCAACAAAGCTTGATGTTGTTTCTGGGCTGCCCTGTCCTAGGTATTTACTCAAAACTGCACTTTGCTTAAGTCATATTGTTTTTCTCCTTGAGAGACAGAACTTTTCTGTCTCTGAAGACAGCAAATTCTCAATTTCTTGTCACCTTCTAGAAAGCAGCTTGACTAAATGGAATTAACTGAAGCCAAACTTCCTTTGCAGAGAAGTAGCAGGCTGCCCTTTTTTGCTAATCTACATCAATCCTTACCAAAGGGACGTTTTTACATGCAGCCTGCCCTTCTCAGCAAGATAAAGTTTGAATAAAAGAACACATTAAAAGGAATATAAAAGTAAGTCTGAATGAAGAGCTGTTCCCTGCAAACAGCCACAGATAAAAATCCCTGGAAATGTCATCGCTCACTGTTTGTAGATACAGCTGTACCCATATCTCTAAATTACAAATGATAATGAGGTGTAAAGATTTTATCAGATACCTAGACTGCTTGAAAGGCCTTTGTGTGTTGACTGGTGTAGTCTCATATTAGGTGGTAAGAATTTTGTTTTCTTTTCTAAGTGGAACATCAGATTACACAGGTCTTATTTCACTGCTGATTGCAGTCGTCCACTTAACATCTTGACAGATATTCAAGAATGGAGCAAGGCTGGTGGCACTGCCGAGTGAGGTGCACATTCATCCATCATCTGCTAACAGATCACTTGGAGGGCCAGGCCTTATGTCATTAGCCTGCTGCACTCCACAACTTGGTGGCTTTTTTTTTTTTTTTTTTTTTTTTTTTTAATTCCTGCTAACTAGGTTTCTCAACAGTTTTGTGACAGCCTGTTAACTTTCCTTCCTACAAACAAAGACATCAACTGAAAACATCTCAGGCCAGAGCCAGGACACCATGGTAGAGTTTTGGCTGTATTTGCTGGAGATAACATAGTTGTTATGTTCTGGCTTATTTCATAGTATCATAGAATCATAGAATGTCAGGGGCTGTAAAGGACCTTGAAAGATCATCTGGTCCAGCCCCCCCTGCCAGAGCAGGATCACCCAGAGCAGATCACACAGGAACACATCCACACGGTTCTTGAATATCTCCAGAGAAGGAGACTCCACAACCTCCTTGGGCAGCTGGTTTCAGTGCTCTGTCACCCTCACAGTGAAAAAATTCTTCCTCAGGTTCACATGGAACCTCCTATGGCTCAACTTCCACCCATTGCCCCTTGTCCTGTCACTGGGTATCACAAAGAGGCTGGCTCCATCCTCCTGGCACTCACCCCTTACATATTTATAAATTTCTTTCCAGTTAAGTCTGGCTCAGTAAAAGATGCAGACACCCAAAGAATTATTGTCCATGATCCAATCCTGTTCTGTCTTTCTGAACAGCATTTTTTCAGACGTGACTGACTGAAGATTTTCCTGACTCTAAGTGACCTCCATACCACCTCTGAGGCACTGGAAAGCCAAGTGCCCTACATTGCTGTGACCCAATGGTGCCGCTAGTAGAGGACAAAAGAGGAACCTTGAGAAAGACTTCTGCCCCATGGAAGGAAACATGGCAGTTAACAGTTTGTCCCCCACATGTTTGCTATGCTTTTACCTTTTGCCATCTAATTAATAATTAAAAAAAAAAAATCTCTGAATTAAGGAAAATTCATTTGGGGGAAAGAATTGAGTTGAGTTACAAATGTAATGGATGTTTGCTGCTGATGCTGGATACAGGGCAAGCAGCAGAAGCATCCATGCCACCACACTGTGGAGAGACACAGAGAATTTGTGGGCTGGTGTGAGTCTCATCCAAAAAGCAAGCTGGTCCATCAGACCAACACCACCACTGCTGAAACGTTTTGTGAAACACAAAGCTGATTGTTCCGTATCCATTCATTAGCGCTTCTGGCACCTCGTTCTGTCTCCTTTATGACTTCTTACTTTTGTTGGCTTTTCTACTTGGTTACATTAAAAGAGGAACTCTCTTGAACCTCTTTAATGTTCTTAAACTCACAAACCACAAAGCATGCTCTATTTCTGGCAGTCTCTAAGATTTATTACACTGACTGGCCTTGTGTTCACACCTCTGTTGAAAGACAGAAACAAACTCTTTAGCATTAGAGAAAGAGAATCGTTGCTTGTCAACATGCCACCGCATAGTTTGACTTCCCTGGACCTACAAGGAGAGTAAGGTTTCTTTCTAACACCACTGTGTGAAACAGTCCTTAACAAGAAGCAATGAACACAGAAACTTGAAGCTACCAGTATATGTGAAATAGTTACCATCCTGCCTGCTCTCCTGTAACACTCAGTAGAAAAAAGCCTTTGCTTCTATTTGGGAAACACTCAGTAAAATCATTAAAAGCCATGGATGAAAACATATAAAATAGATTTGTGTTTCCTTGTCCCGGTATAGGCAACATAACAAAGGGCATATACCTCTTAATGTAAATAGATCACACTTGCACAACACTATTCTAAATAAATCTGGGGCTAATGTAGTTTATGAGATACACTGAGGAGGTTAAATTGTTTCTGACTAGGTGGTTAATTAAAGGATTTATTTTGCAATTGCAGAGGACCCATAACTCATGAGTTACTGCACAATAAAAGTGTTGTAGATGTGTAAAATAACACCACGATTAACTCCTCCAAGCCACCTAGCCCCACACAGTTCTGTGTGCCCCCTTCTTTGTACCAACAGCCCCAATCCAAATAGGCTTAGGCATTGTTGTTGTTGTTTTGGGGGTTGAAGTTTGCTTAGGTAGTTGTTGTTTTTTTTCAGTGAAATAGCTGCATCTGATGAAGTGGTTGGCTCAGGGCTTCTGCCATCAGAGGAAAAAAAATAAATATATTGAGGATTAATTATCAAGTTAAAGTGGTTTGGAACGGAAGAGAGAAACAGCCCGGTAAGACTTTTTAATAGATGGTTCTCATTCTGTTTCTCTCTCAAAAGACTCCTGAGGATCTTTGAGCTCCGCGGTGAAGCCTCCATCGGAAGACACATTGCATTTGTATTTCGTTTGGCAAGGTCTAGCATTTGTTTTACTATTTCCTCAAAGTAATCTTAATGTTTAATGAAAAGTGACAAAGAGGAAGTGTGAAAAAAAAATAGAACACGGTTTTCCTTTTAGTTAAAACTCCGATTGTTTTGGTCCATATTTAAAAAAAAAAAAAAAATTTCCTATATATTTAGCCCTTTAAAAATCCATGCCATTCGGCTACCAGCATTAATGACATTAGGGTGAATTATAAAGAGAAATCAAATTTTCCATAGCATTTGAACGCCATTAAAATGCCAAACAATAAACTACCAGACTGCAAATTAGATCAGTGGAAATATCAAACACATTGCGGTATAAAATCCATAATTGCATTTAGCGCTTTGGGTCCCAGGGGACAGGCTGCTAAAGATCATCACCGTGCCACATATGAGAAGCTATTGACAGAACGATAAAAATCGACAGGCTAACCAAATAAACACTGCAGGCTTCATTAAATATTCAGCAACTGAAATTTGACTATCATGCGCCTTTTTTTCCCACTAGATGCGTCCCGCTGCAGCGCTCCGGATTTTTCCTGTGACAGCAATTGGGGATGCTGTGCCCTGCAGGCCTGCGCAGCCCCGAGCGAGCGGCAGGACACGGTCAGCACCGGCAGGTACCAGCACCATCAATAAACATGCTGCAGCTCAGACAGGGTTATTATTCTTCTGAATACATTATTAGCCTTGGCCCCAGGATTATCTGGCTCCAAACACTTTAATTAGAGGAAGTGTAATATCTACAAAACTTTAACGCTTCTCCTGTGAGGACAGGGACATCTCCTCCCTAACAAGGCGCTCCTTTAAGGAGCTGAGCGCTGCATCGCCTCCTCTCCTTCCCTGCCTTGGCTGGGTGGAGTGATGCAGTGACTGAGATCCTGCACACCCCAAGACAGGAGAGGGTCGAGCTGTCCCCAGGCAGCTGATATTCAGATGTCTGTCTGTATTTAGAGGGCTGCAGAGTGTGCTGCTCACTACTCCAGCTCTATACCACAGCCAGAAAGCTCTGCTGCCTTGGCCACTGGAATGCTCATCCTTGCATGGCACTGGCCTGGAGAAGGGCAGTTTGCTTTATGTAGCTCTGGGTTTTATCCTGTAAAAGCGACACAAGGAGAATGAGTGTCCCTGGCAGAAGACTGGATGGTGCCAATTCTGAATTTTATTAAACACTTATTTCTTGTTACTCGCACGGATTACCTGCTGACAGCAAGACCATGCCTGTGGCTTTCACAGGCATTCACTCTGATCATGGTGAGAAAAATGGAGCTGCAGGAGAGTCTGAGATAGGCAGAGGACACAGAGCTATGCCATGTGCTTGTGGAAGAGATGCCTAAGAAAAGCCAGAATGTACAGAGGAGTTGCTGCTCATGAACTTGCTGTGACTGAAAGGGTGAGAGACTGAGACTTGGGTACCAAACTGTTCAAAATATTTTAAAACATTCTGGTGTATTTCTTGATATTGTAGTCAACATTTCAAATCCTGGAAAAGAGTTCCAAATCTCCTGTCAAGATACATTTTAGCCCGCTTGCACTTGCTGCAATAGGAGAAAACAACAACGAAAGGGCTGCATGTTTCCTCTCTCTGTTCCTACAGGCCTTGAGTCTGAAATTAGAACAAATAAAATGTATAATGCATGCTCTGGAAGCACCCAATAGGGTTATAAGCAGCCATTCCCTCTTCATGGAGAAAAAGTTTATGTAAATGACTGATGACAGTGTTATTGTGTGAGGAATATCAATGGAGTAATTACAGTTACATAGCTTGCTGCTGCACTGCTGCTCTAAGCCTGTGTTAATTTTTCACACCACTCCCTTGGGAAAGATCGCAGTGTGCTCCTAAGAGCAGAGCTAATAATCGGAGCTCTGAGCCACTGCCGCTGAAACTAGCCCCAAGGTCTTTCTGAGCAGACTGCTAAACACTGACTGTCTCCCCAGAGAGAAGAGAACAGAGATAAAATGATTAAAAACTGCCAAATTGGACTGGCAATCACTTGGCTATACTGTCAGCCCAAGACAAGACAAATCTCAGTTATTTTTTCTTTTGTGAGCCGGAGAACTAGGACAGCACAAAGCAGCATGGCTGCAAAGAGAGCAGCAGACTACCCTCATTTCAGGTCTTCACAAGTACTGTGTCAACATCTGCAGACACAAATGATGTGTCAGTGATTGTATTTAACACCAACACAAATCAAGAATCTGAGAAAACCAATTTCTATTTAGGCCTACTGGGACCCTTATTATTATGAGTCAATTCCACTTGTTTGATCCCAGGAATAATTTCAGGACTGAGCAGATCACAGGCTCAATAACTACATCTTACTCTATCTGAGCAGTTCCCTGAGGTTAGATACTGCTGATACTATTTGTCCTAAAATTTTAGACAAATGACATACTCTGGTCAGTTCTGTAGAGTGAAAGGCAGCACAAGGATTAAGTGACAGAACACATCTTAAACTTGTCCAGTTAAAGTGCTTTTTAAAAGTCAGCTGAGGCATTTCTGCACCTGAGCTGTGTGAATGCTGTGAGGAGATCCCAAGCCACATCTGATGGTCAGTAAAACAAAGCAGCACTTCCCACTGTGGTGGAAGAAATAATCCATAGCAAAAGAGGGAAGTGCCACAATTAGCCTGCCAGCTAGAAAGCAGCAGCCCACAGCAAAGCAAACATGCGGCAGTGCCATAAACCACTTCAAAAAGGTACCTCAACCTTTCCTGGCAAGGGGATGCAAAACAGCAGCCTGAAATGGCTGTGGACAATCCCACTGACCTAAAGCATCACTTGAGTTACTTTGGCAGGACGTCCACTGGTAAAAAAAGCTCCATTCCTATAAAGGGGCAGAAAGGTGACAGCCATAGACCTCTTTACCTCTCAATCACGGTATTTTTAGCTTTCATTAACTGCAGGTGCCGGCATCCATGTAACCACCTACCCAGGCCCTTTACTGAAGCCTAATTGTCAAATGGCTCACATACAATTAGGGAAAGAAGATGTTCCAGTCTGGAACTGAGGCCCACTGAGTCACTTCTGTCTACCCACAGATGGAGAGATGGCACAGGGGCTTTTCTCCCCAACCCTCTAAATTTCTGAACCATTTGTGATTAAAAATACTTCTAGCCTGTTCCCTGTTGAAGCAATAGGGGAAAATCTGGCAAGGATGAACACTGGCAGCTGGCTGGGCTAAAGTTGAGCTACAAGAGGCAACTTCTTTGACAAATTCTCCAATGTTTCCAGTTTTCACCAAAACATCCACTGCCATGTCTTCTCCCCAGAGATGTCATTTACAGGACAACTACCAAAAGCCTCTAACAGTTTCACCAGGATGAAGATGGTATCTCAGCTCTGACATTTTCTTGGTAGGACTGTACCTACAAGCCTTCCCTACACAGGGCACTGATGTCTGTCTGGCAATTGCACCTCCTGCTACCTACACAGTGCCCATATCTTCTGTGATAATAGAGCACACCATTGGGGTTGGACTGAAAGATCTACAAAGGTCCCATCCAACCCCCAACATCCTGTGATACCATGCACATGATACTCTGCTAGTCTTGGATACCCTGCGTGGAGCCCAGCATAAAATCAGCTTCGGATACTGCCTGGAGCCAAGCACAAAAGCAGCTTCAGATCCTGCCCAGAGGCCCACACAAAAAAACAGCTTCAGATCCTGCCTGGAGCCCAGCACAAAATCAACTTTTTATGTGAGCAACAGGCGAGAGAGAACAGGTTTGGTCCTCCTGATCCTAACAGAAATCTGCATTTTGGAAACAGGATACGTTTGAAACCCTGCACACGAAGGAGGGAGGGAATTAAAGCAACTCCAGCACAAAAATACTGTGCTTTGTTTCCATCTCAGAACACTCCCAGCTTAGTGTATTTGCTGTTTGCATCACATATGGGATAGGGAAAGATTCACGACAAGCCAAGGGGTTCACAAGAGAAAGGTGTGCAGCAAGTCCTCCTGCCTCCATTTCAGAGAAAGAAGTGGAAAGTCCAGTGACAGCTGTGCCCCAGGGGCTGACCCGAGGCAAGGGGCAGGAAGGGACAGGAGCAGCCTCTGGATGAAACCTCTCCCCACAGGACATCAGCTGACCTCCTGAGTGCAGTGAAGCTGCATGCTGAGGCTGGACTCTGAATTACTGACCTGCAACCACATCTAAGGCAGAGTATACTGCAGTTATTTAATAGCTTTTAGTTTACTTCATTGATAGCTCATTTTTAGCTGTTTCTTTTTGATCCGTCTTAGTGCCTTGTCTGACACGTCCTGCAGGTCCACTCCAGCTTGCTCTGGCTGTGTTGAAAAGCACCATGCCTCCCATTAAACTCTGCGGCCTTTGCATTTCATCAGATTAAGACAAGCAGAATCCTTCCCACCTATTCCAAAACTGTTTTCACACAGAGAAACAGCTCTGCAAAGTCCCACTTATTACCTCTCATCTATCTATCAGTTAACGTTTCCTGCCTGTAGAAGAAGCTGTTGGGATAAGTCTCTAAAACAATTCAAGAATGGTATGGCTGTATCTGCAACTCCTTTCCACTAAGCTACACACACTGGTGTATTCACACACAAACTACCCAATTAGGATAGTCTAAATAGGTATATACTTGCAGCTTGGGAAAGTTTAAGGTACTGGAGCCCTCTCTGTAGAGCATTTGTGGAGTGGAAACACTTCAGGCTGCCGCAGCTCAGATTCAGCAAGCCTGGTCTGCCTGGATGTCACACGGCCCTCATCTCCTGTGTTCAACACAACACAGCCATCTTGCCAGCTGACAGAATTCCGCAGCGGAAACAGCGCAGGTTTGCTTACCCTGTTTGCGTTTTCCTTTCCAGCCTTAAAAAAAAATCCAAAAGAATGGTAACTTCGACAGACAAAAATATACCCTTTTCACACACTAAGTACAAGGTTTACGCACGCACAAGATGCAGTTACTGTGCACTTACAGAACATTATTATGAGCAGGGTCATATTGTAAACAGAAAAACAACTTTCGACTTCAGCTGCCATAGATCCAGATGCTTTCTCTGTTCTGCAACACTCCAGACACATATGATTAAAAAGAACATACCAGGTATTACAACTATTAAACTGTTAGATACAATTTACAATGGCCATAACCTCCTTGTCGTTGGTCTTTGCTAAAGTTAACCAGAAGTTTGTCAGGTATTTAACAGCCCATGGAGTGGACCCAGTTTGTGTCTTGTTTCACAGAGGTGTGTTCAGCTATTTCTTACCATTGCTCCCTTTTGTTTTAACTTGGTTTGCTTAAAGTAAGAAAAACTTGAGGGTAACTGGTACAGGGCTTTTTGTTTTGGGTCCATTTATACAAAATGTTCCTTTTCATTTGTATTCAGAAAAGCTCAGACCAAATACCAGCTCTGAACTTGCAGAGAGTTGGGACTGAACACCCCCTCATGCCAACAGGCAAACCACCCAGGATCAGTGCCAGAGCCCAGCTAACAAATCAAGGGCTCAGCTGGGGACAAAATAACCCCAAAGCCTTGCAGGCAGAGGCTGCTGACATGTGCCTGGGCACCAGGGTGCCTGTGGCAGGGTCACCATCCTGGCCCTTGTGGGCCACCCAGCCCCACATACAGGCAAGGTGCAGCCTGGCCATGTGCCCCACCATGTGAGTGTGCTTCACCATGCTGGTGAAGGTCAGCCTGAGTGGCCCTTCTGGGATTGCTTTTACAAGTGTCCCATCTGGTGTCCTATTCTCTGGAGGAAAGGCAGGAGAAGGCACCAGGCTGGCCTGGCTCATGTACTACCCTGGCCCTCTAACAGCACTGTGAGATGTAGCACACCAGTTCTGACATGGATTTTGGTGGTGGAGGATGGTAGGACTGGGCAATAGACAGGAGGGAATGAGCATCCAGCAGTGTCCTTGCTTTATGGGACATTTTGTTCATTTTGGTAGAGCTGTATGAACAAACCAAAAAAGCTGCTGGTGCTCATTCACTGTGAGTAATGAGATTTGACACATTTTTCTCAAGGATTATGGGAATAAGCTTCCCACTCATTACAAGAAAGATGCCTGGGTGAATGTCTATCTTTCCCTCTAAACATGAACAATTTAAACATGTGAAAGCACGTACAACTCACTGCAAAGTTATTCTGGATTTTGTGTCACCAGAGTAAACACTGCAAGATGCAGTACTGGAAAAGGTAAAGCAAGAGCTGAAGACTAGATGATGTCTGAATGAGTACCTTCTCCGTAAACTCAGCTCATTGCTTGCCACCTCTAACTAATTCACATAGAATTTAGCCCCAGACTTCCCTGGATTTTTGTCTTACGCAGGATCCCTTGGCTTAGCAGTTCCAGCAGATAATGAAAAGACCAGTTTACAAAACATCTTACCTTTCTAAATTTATTTCTGGAGAGCTGATAATTTAGGGCCTGACACCATGTGCAAGTCTTGCCTGAGCAGGAACCCTGCATGGTGTAATCATTTCCTGCTGCGAGGGCACAGTGTCTGGATCAAGGCTTGCAGCCGACACACTTCTGCCTGACAGTCTGGATCAGCTGCTTCTCCATGCCATCAGCACAATCCTTCAACCATTCCTCACCAGCCAACTTTCTCTTTCAGTGGCACAAGTGTTGTCAGTGTATGAGCAGCCTTCTTTCCCCCCCTTCCCCCGCTTTTTCTATTGCTTTGGTTCTCAGGGGAATGAACTGGGAGGTGCAGATTTTATTATGCTAATGAAATAAGAACACAACAGTCCTCTGAAGCATGCAAGCCAGAGTCTAGGGGCAGTGCTCAAAACTTCTCCCACAGGAAAAACAGATACAAGGCTGGCTTTGAAAGTGGGCGTCTTCTACACTAACCACTGCATTGTCAGAAAACCACAGCTGTCCACCACATGAGCAAACTCAAATGTAATTGTGTTGGGGCATGCTGTCAGTGCAGTGCCCACAATGCAGCACGCCCAGGGTGCTCACTGCAACAAGGGGCAGCTCCATGGGCTCCTCATCACTCCATGCCAACAGCCAGTGCTCCTGAGGAGAAATAGCAGCATGGCACGCACCAGGCACAAAGCTGAGCTGTGCCAAAGCAAGATTTCCTGTTTATCTTCCTAAAGGTGAGGTGTAAAGGCTCTCTTGGGGGGTTTCTAATGTAGTGACTTTCACTTACTTTTGACTCTTCTGTATGCCACAGTTTCTACTGGCGCATATCTCACTGCACAGAACCAGCATAAGCATTCAACTGAGAACCTCCACAATTCCTGCTGATGTCCAATCTTTTGAGACACTGTGCATCACCCTCTAGATCAGCTGCGTGCCCTGTCATGCTCCTACAATATACACAGAATGGCATGGGTCTTTAAGAAGAGAAAAAAAAAAAACAAACAAACAAGCAACCAAACAACACAGAACAAACAAACCAAACAGGCCATTATTGAAATGAGTTTAGTAAACAATAATCATAGGAATAGTTAATAAACACAGCCTTTCTGTGTTAAGTAGGAAATTAGATCCACTGCCCCATTACTATTTTGAGTGAGAAAGCAATGATGCCTTTAATTATGCATAGTCTGCTTTATTTGAACTGTGTTGGCTGTTGTGAGAGAAATAATCAATGTAAACGCCTCCTGAGGTCGCTCCTGAGGCAGACGTGAAATGAACTAAGTGAGCAGAGGAGTGTGTATAATCATATCAAGCAAATCCCCAGGTACTAGCCCGAGAATCACACACACATATGATTTATACACTCTCAACAACTCAACACTGACACCCCGAGCCATTTGAACAGCAGAGCCTGCACACTGCTTTGAATTCTTACCTACACATGACAAGTCAAATTTTTGGAAGTTGGAATTAATTCAGTGCTTTTTAAAATTCATAGAGCCTGTGCTGAATTCAGTGGAAGCCCTGCTTGATTACAGATCATGGAACTCAATTCCTTTTTTCAAAACAGTTTATATTCTCAGGATTTCAAACAGAACTCCCCAAAGAATTTCATCAGACTAAAGATAATGTTCAGTAAGGAAAAAAAAAAAAAAAGTTTAGGACCAAACCCTGCTTCAGTGAGAGAAGTCTGGGGGTATCATCTTTCCATTTCTATAGTATTTATCCCATAACAAACTTTGATCTGGGTTTGTTTACAAAGCTACCCAGCATATTTTTGTTATTTTTCACGGTTTTGAGTGCAAGGAAATATGTTAAATATGAGTTCCCATTTCTTGTGTGAACTGGCAGCATGTGTATTCAACTCGTGAAGGAGAGAATGTAACACCTGGAACAAGACTTTGAGTCTGAGTCTTTTAGCAGTCATCTTCTACTTCAGATACTGTGGCAGTGCCACTGCTCACCTTTTCATGCCTGTTTTACTGCCATAAGAAGCCTTCACCAAGGAGCTTATGAAAAAATAAAAAAGGAATTGTGTTGCGATTCAAAGAATCTTTTTGGCTGCTACAGCTTGTTGGAAAAACCACGATGTGCAAAATCCAGTCCTGGAATAAGCACTGGAGTAAGCACTGCAGTTTCCCCCCAGCTCTGTTGGGAAAGAATTTGCTGCAGAATCCTTCAAACACTGACATATCCTCTCCAGTGGCTCCAGCCCCATCCCCACAAGGGCTGCTTGGACACACTGCCCCGGCCAGCCCTGCTGCAGGGCCTCCAGCTGTTCATCTCAGCCTGGCCGCAGGGCACCAGGGCCTGGACCCAGCCTCCAGCGCAAATTCCCTCAGTACCAGCAGCACCGCTGAGGAGAGGCAGTGATGGATCAGAGAAGGCCAAATCCTGACTGATTTACATCCCTGTGAACCTAATTGCTTCAGTTTGCACCCTGTAAATCACACCTGCCAGTGAAATCATCCTGCCACTCCCTTGTGCGCAGCCCAAGTCTGTGATGGATTTGGCAACAAGACTCAGGTATCACAAGTCCCAGGTCAACACATCCATCATTTATTGGGGATGGCACAGGAGTCCTACACTAAACCATTTTTTTACAGCTGCTTGCTGCAAGAACTCTTTCCAGTTAACCCTGACGAGGTTGTTTTCTCCCAACCCATCTGCTGAGAAGACGATGTTGCACCTGTGCCGTCACCTTCATTGCCATGGAGACAGAGCACGGCTGCAGCACAGCTCTTCTTCAAACGCACATTGCTGTAAAGCAGAAGGCTGCTCTGCACACACAGCACTTGGACATGTCTGACCAGGAGCAGAGCTGGGTCCCACAGCCCTGGACATGTTCTCTTCCACCACAAAAGGCCATTTTAGGGAAAGTCAAGCCAGCCCAACCTGCTCCAGGATCCCAGACTGCAGCACACCTGAGAAGTCTGTGCCATATCACCCAGGAATGGTGCCAGATGCTCACTGCTCACCACGGGCTGGGCAGTGGAAGTAGCAGACACTTCAGGGAAGGTGAGCAAGAAGTTTTCTGTGCTGTTAAATTAATCCTTCTGTCACAACTGCATCCTCACATCATTCAAAGACTGTGCTGAACTGTGGGGTCTGTATAATTTCCCTCCTTCCCCCCATATAAATCTTCTAAGGTGTCTCATGCCAGGCCGCCTCCTTCAGAAAACACAGGGGAAAGATTTTTTGCTTGTAGCTGAACTACCACAGGGTCTGCTCAGAATGGTCTTCCGAAATCTCATCACTGGTGGTGGAGGAACCATATCACAAAGAAGTTCCTCAACACACATTTTGATGTTTGTGCATGGACATCTGCTCTCCACTCCAAATATAAACTTTCTGCAGGTCCCTCATCCACGTGTGAAACGGAGTTTGATCTTTCACAGAGACATTGCACTGGCGTGAACTTCACCCTAAGGAGTTAAATCAGCTTTTGCTATGGAAACTCTCATGATAAAAATAGATCCTCCTGCTCCAAAGGATTTGTACTGTGCATGATTTAAGGGGACTTATTGAACTATCCTGTGCAGTTTGTTTTGTTGCACAGAAATCATATTTGTCAAAAATTTCTTTCTTTCACCAAGATTCATTTGAACAGATTCTGCTGTACTGGCCACGCTATGGGAAAATGCTAGCATCTCCTTTTCAAGTGGAAAAGGCAAGCTTATGCTTCTTAGCAATCTGGCTAGAAATAAAAGTTTTGTGGAGTAAGGGCATATAGTGGTCTATAATTATTACACATAATCCTCCAACCTTATCCCTAAGCATGTTACCATAAATCTCTAACAGTAAGTTTGAATAGAGGATCATGAAGTAGTATTTGTGTGACTTCAGACTTTTCAAGTCTACAAGCAAAACAGTTAAAAAGTAAATCCAACAAGAGACTATGGGCTATTATTAGTGCTCTTTGCTGGATTTAACTATTTAATGCTCTTAAAACCAAAAATTATATTCATCCCCATGTTTTAATGAGAGTTGGGTAGACAGAGAGTTTGGTATCAGGAGCTTTTTAATGCAGAAATAGTGCTAATTGATTTTAGCTTTATTTTTTTAAGAGGGCTGTTCTGATGACCTGAAAATGAATTGCAAGTGCAAAGACACATCCAGTCACCACAGGCTTGGCAGGCCTAGAAAGAAATGACTGGCACAAGCTCCAAGTTGAGGCTTAAGGCAATGATCACATGAACTATCACCTTACCACCTGCCTAGGTAGAACTGCACACTGAGGATATGATCTTTTTGCACAACAGGTATAGTATTTCTAATCCCAGCTTCTCTCTTTACCTCTATATAACGTCCAAGACATAACAGTATTTTCTCAACAGTTTATGAGCTGTGAGTGCCAGTGAAACTCTGCATCCCAGCACTGCAATGCTTTAGTGAGGATGCCAGCAGAGCTGTAACAATGGGCTTTGTCAGTGTGCGCAACCACAAAACGTGGAGATGCTCCAGGAGCCTTGAATATGCTCCTCTGCCACACACACAGCTGGAAGGACCTGAAATTCCTGTCTCCTCTCTTGAAAGGATATGGGCAGAAGGTTTTCAGAGCAGGGCACGACAAAGAGGCCAGCCCATCTGCAGGACAGGAACAGGCAGCAGCAGCCTCCTCACCTGCAGGTCTGCACTGCCCAACTGCAGAGCAGCCATCCCCACAGGCTTATCCTTCAGCCAGGACTTGGGGGATCACACAGCCCTACACACATGTGCACACAAACACATCTGCACACACTCACATTTTCCAGCCCCTTAAAGAAAATAAATCGCATGAACGTCATGCATATTTTAAGCTGATACCCTGGGGGATTTTCAGACCAAAAATGCCTTAACCAGAAAACTTTGTATTTTCCTTGCTCTCAAGAACTCAGAAGAATTCATATACAAACGATGACAAATACTTCATTCAAAGAGACAGTTACTCCCAGAGCAGAGGGAATAGGGCCAGCTCAAGTAGTTAGAACGGCTGCATGCAGCTAGCCCCTTTGCTTCAAGACCACAGGAATTGTTTATCACTGAGACTCTCCCAGGCTAATTGAAACCAGCCCTGACTTTTGAACCTGCCAGCACTAAAGAAACTTTAAGTGTTTTCTCCTACTGAGATTTGGCCTATGGGGACTGCTCATTGCTCACCCCTCAGTCATTTTCAGTTCATTTTACTTCCACCTTGAATGAATCCTTAGTCTAAAAGATGCTTAAGCAGTTCTCTGGTAAAGCACTTCATTTACAATGAAATTTTGAGACCACGTTGCAGCCTTCTAAGGACATTGATACTATGTAAGTTTGAGTCCATACAACAAGGACCCCTGTTACGACAGTTTCAATAGTGTCTTTGTGGTTCCCATTTTACAAATGTAGCTCACTGACACTGCAGTGCAGAGCATGTTCTCACCTAGGATTTTCACAAGCTCTTGGAAGTAGAAATCCATGCAGGGAATTGGCAAGGGAGTCCAGTCAACCTGAAGCTAGCTTAACATCTGCTAAAATCAACCTGTGAACCATTCCCATCTAAAGCCAGACTTCTCCAGCGCTATGTGCTGTCCTAGACAGGTATGCTGGCAAGCCCTACACATGACTGGTGGATAGTTTCTTTCCAGTACATACTTTCATGAGGAGGATGTGATAACAGGACACCAATGTATAATGCCTCCCTGCAAAAAAAAAGTTGGAAAGCATTGCAACCATGACGCTCTGCTGCTAACATGCAACCCACAGCCTTATCATCGATGGAGAAACTGATAGAGGTCACAGCAGCAGATCCTGGCAGCCTGACATCCCAAGCTCTCTTCCAGCTCTCCTAATTCCCCCAGGATACTGCTCAGCACATCACAGATTAAGTCAGGACAAGCAGGCAGGCAGCAGCACATTTATCTTCTCTGCAAACATCAGTTCCAAGAGAGATTCCACAGATAAGACAAGTTCATTCAAATTCATTCATCTGAGAATAGAAACCTGAGCCAAAACTAACATGCATTTTATGCTTATTTACAGACCACCAGAGACTAAAGGAATCACCAAGAAATTCACAGGTACCTTCTCAGCAACAGTAGTGAAATGCCACAGGCTTGTTCTCCTGGGAGGTTTCATTGCACACCAGCCTGAAGTTCAGCTGCTTCCCAGGGCTCTTCTCCTCCTCTGGTCCTGCTCACATCCTCAGTTGTGCTGCTGAACTGACCTTTGCCCACACAGCAGTAAGGAGGACACTCTTTGCCTGTTGCTGTTTGGACAGACCATCCACCTCGTTACCACAGTAGTCAAACAGGTCCATAGAACCCAAGAAATGCTTGCTACTCAATCACAAAAATAGCTTCTCTGCATTCTTGGAGCTGAGTACATTCATCTGCCCAGAAGCTTGAGGCTCCCTGAGGGGCAGTCCTACTGTTGTGCCTTCAGCCACCCCAGTCCTACAGCCCAGCACATCAACCAAGTCACTGTTTTAGAGCTACTGGGAAGCTTGGCATGTGAAGCTAATAAGGAGCTGCAGGCCTCACCTCTGCCTCTTGGGAGAAAAGGAGCAGAGCCTCAGGGAAGAGTAGTAAAATAGTTTAGATCTTTGTCCCCACAATGATTCTGAGATGCAGTGAGTGCACACTGCTGGATCCCTTGCTTTAAGTCCCTGCAAAGAACAGTTCTTTCTCTAAAATGTGCTACATGCCGATATTAGTTGCCTCTGTATATGGAATACACTTGAGGACTTGAAAAAAAGAGATCAGTTAAAATTTTGTGTGTTCTGTGTCCAAAGGAACCCAATGCTGTGCTCAAACACTGGCAGTTCATAGATAGTCAGTAGGCAGGTCCTTACTAGGACCTCTCCTAACAGGCTGCTGCTGTTGCTGGTGCGCATCAGCAAGAGTAATAACTTCCAGGATCTCTGCAGGCCACAGCAACAGTATTTTGCATAGATGCCAATACTTTCAAACTGTGGGTACTCCCTCTTGACAGGATGCAAGAGTGCTTGGGGGCTTTGGATTAGCTCCTGGAGCTGGAAAAGCCATGTCAGCACGGCACTATGCCCAGGCTGAGAAAAGTGGGGGCGTAAGAGTCAAGTTCACCTGGAAGTGGGACAGGGGGTAAAACAGCTTGGGAAATGCTGACAGAGGCTGGTTGACATTCAACCTGTCCCAAGGAAGCCACAGGAATGCCTTCGTGCACAGTATCGTGCAGGCATCAGCCTGGCAGGCTCACACGTGCACACCAGTTGTTCCCCCTGGGACTGAAGCAGCAGCAGCACCATACCATCACCCTACGTGTGGGAGAAGTTTTAGTGCAAGTGTTGAAGCAAGTGGAGAGTCACCCCTAGCTTGCTCAAGGCCAGTCTGCCTAACTCCCTCCTGCCAGCCCTCATGAAGGGAAGAGCTTTCCATCATGCTGCTCCTCCTTCTCCACTGTGGGTATGCATGCCCAATCAAGTGGGCATGCGCATGTGCCACCTCACAACATATAGCAGATTGATGCTTCCTCTATCAAGATGATACTGTACCAAGAACTGACAGTTCCACCACAAACTTGAGAACAGTGAAATGGTCTGCTCCTGTCCTCCCTCTGCTCTGTTGCCACATACAGCTGAGATGCCCAGAATTAAACACGCAGAGCAGCTTTGCTGATGGATGTGAAGATGACCCTGCAGGTGCCGTGGCTGCAAAGGATACTGTTCCTTCCTTTGTGGACACACACTCACATTTGTTATCTTACAACAACAAAGAAAGTAATTAGGACTCAAGGTATGGTACTATGGAGAGGCCTTCACCTGCAGGCTGCAAAAATGAGATTGTGGGCTGCAGGTTTGTGGGTTAAGGAAGTGAGAGATGTTAGTTCCAGTCTTCTCACCCCTTGAGGGGTTTCACACCTTTCACCACTCTGGAAACCACCCTCACCTGCAAGCTACAGGGTGTCTGGGGCAGGTCCCATCTCCACCCTCCTGCAGATTTCTGTACCATGCAGAGAAGTCACTGGGTGAGTGTCCAAGAGGCCAGCATCACCTGGGCAGAAAAGCAGTGAAGGCACTTGCCCAGCCACTGCCCACAGGTGCCAGTCCAACCCCAGGCCTGCCCACCACTGCTGCCAGAGTGCTGTCAGGAGGAGCAGGGCTCCCATGAGCTCTTCAGGCTGCTGCAAGGAGGTGCAGAGGGAGAAGCACCACCAGCTCCTCCTCCGGCAGCGCTCTGAGAGAAGGTTTTGGCTGCCGCTGCATTTTGTGCGAAACCTGATCTTGTCAGCGTGCGCGGTGCGCTCTCGGCATGCCTACCGCGTCGAGCCCGCGGGCCCGGGCGAGGAGCACCTCCTTTTTGGAGCGCGTTCACCTTGGGTGCGAGCCAGAGCCCTGCGGAGGACAGGAGGCCCCAGCGCCTGCGCAGCCCTGCGCCGCCGGCAGCGGGGACACACACGGGGCACGGCTCCTCAACCCGCACCCCGCGGAACGCCGCCTCCAAGACCGGCTCTGCACCCTTGGCTTGGCACCAGACTGGGGCAAGCCATCCGGCCGCCACCAGCAGCCGCCCTTGGTATGACAAGACGACAAGCCCTATGGCCCCGACCTGCCTGCCTCCAGAACTAACTACGTTCTAGGTGTCTGCAGGGAAACGAGCAGGGTCCCAGATCTGCCCCGGGGCTGGTAAGTGCAGCACAGCACAGCTCACACGGCCCTGCAGCTTTGCTGCAGCTGAAACCACCCCAGCTCCTCACTCCCGTGTAGGGCAACAAAGTACACCTGGGGACATTCTTGATACCCGGCAACTGGTATACCTTGACTACTGCTTGCATACAGTCTTCATGAGAATGGGGTGAGAAAAAAAAGGATTTGGATCTAGCCTTTAGAATAAATATTTAAATATCGAAACTCTACAGTTCAAAGCTTCTAAAGACTCAATCTCCTGGCCTAGAAGTCTCCACGTCACAAATTCTCTAGGGCTGGGAGAGGTCATGGGGTGGCATCCCCCCATGTGACCCACCTCACTGTCTCCTCTACCAGAGCACCTGCCCTGTGCTGACCCCGCACAGCCACTCATGTTTCTTATGTTCTTCAAGTGAATCAAGTAAATCCTTCGCCTTCAAAATGGAAACACAAAACCAGTTTTTATTAATTTAAAACAACCACACACCTTAATTATAGCTATTAAAAGCTACTCTGTATTTATACTTAATAACAGCATCTTTATTGGGGGCTTGAGAGTTCACACTCATCTGACAGCCATTTTCTGCGAGGTCTGAACCAGATAAAGTTGCACAAACTTCACACTGGCTTTGCCCTACTTCAGTGAAAGTACATTTACACTGCTGGGAGACAAAAAATTTGGCTGTAAAAATGTGAAATTACAAATCTGGCCTCTACAAAATCCCATCATAACACAAAATGAATTCAAATACCAGGCACAAAATATTTTCTTTTAAAAATTCTTGTGCTTTTAAGCACGAATCCATTCCAGCCCATGTGATTCCAGCTGGCAGCCAGCTTAGTACTGCTCCCTACTGTCAGTACTAAAACAAACTGAAATTTACAGCCTTTCCTTCGCTCAAAATTGTCACAGTGACAGCGGATCTGTTGACTACACTCTTTCTGCAGGTCAGAGGGTTCTCTAGTTATTCACATGGGTAAGCAAGGTAAACCCTCCTCTTTGTAACCTCTTTTCCTTATCACTTACACTGTGTATTTTGTTTTTTGCACATCTTCCATATTCTGGCCCCAGCACATGTACTCTATTACCCACCATAAGTTACAGCACGCTGCATCCATGCCTTGCTTCAGACAACTTCTGTCACCATCCATCATGGCATCACTAAGTGCACATTGTGAGGCTCATTTTGAAGAATAAACAAGTGTTTATTTGTTTGGGTTTTCACAAACACATGTACAGGTAAAGCTTAATTTCAGAAAGGATATGCAAAAGCAGAGTGAAAACAACAGCTTTAAAAGAAAAGGCCAAGGGAAATGTTTCTCACTCTTCTCTGCTGACAAGACGCAATGAGTGCTGCCCTAACATCCTGCAAGGAGGGAGCTGGGATAACATACCTGCATCTGGTCAGTTGCTTCTTTAAGCTGCAAGTCTTTGACTTGTCTGGAAGAATGGAGATGGAGAGCAAAAAGAGAGAGAACTGCAGCAAAAGTGATGCAGAATGGCCGAGGGAGTATGATCACTTATTTCTGCCCCATCTCTGTGCTATAGAATATGCACATGGATTTGCTTCAAGAGGAAGACTCAATAACTGCCCACTTCTTGATATGGCTACTAGCTAAGTGTGGCACTGTCCTGTACCTATAGAACTTCTGTCTATTGGCTAATAGGAATGATCTACCCTTTAAGCAGCAAATGTAGGATCAAGATTTTCTTTGTGGTTTTTGGTTTTGCTTTTTTTTCCCCTCCACACCACCAGAATCTGGGTGTTTTAGCAGCATTCCAATCCCTGCTCCCAAGCCAGCCACATTGGCAGGAATGCCAAGGCAGCACTGATCCTGAGCTGTGACTGACCCCTACTTGATAGCACTATTCTTTCATGGGGTATTAGTTCATAAAAGATTCTGCAGATCCACCTAAAGCTCCCTTCCTCTCTGAATTTCCTCACGATGCAATCCATTGAAGTTTCAGGATGGCCTTTATTACAGCATATGCTGAGGCTTCAAAATGTAAAGCAACATTCTGAAAAGGCAGCATCTGTCTCTGCAGACAGGAAAACCCTTTTGTTACCATACTGAAGGGTTACACATAGCAAGAGATGCAGTTCAAGCAGTAAACTCTTGATCTTCACTCCAAAGTCTCTACTTTCACTTATCAGCCTGACATCTCACAGTGGGGCCACCTGACCAGACTATGGGGCTGGCTCCAGGGCTCACAGACTGGAACCAGACCTCTGAAGGAACAGGGGCGGACGGAGGTGGCCGGCTCCCTAGGACCCTCCAGCACAGTTCAAAGTGACATGTTTCAAACAGTCCTTTCCTCCATACCCCATTGCCTTCAAAGTACAAACAGCTTTATAGCCCGGAGCATGTCAAGGAGTCATCCAGGGATGCTCTGCCGTTGCTGGTAGCAGAGGCAGGCTCGCGGCTCTTTGGAGACAGTTCACATCCTGCACGCTTCCAGGACTGTTTCTAAAGAGCTGAAAGCTGATTCCATTCTTTGATTTCTGCCATCCCGTTTCTGCCAGAGCCTTGCAGTTCTATGACAGAGCTTACATACAAAGAATTTTAAGCAGAAATACAGCAACTTAAAAAAAAAATTAAAATAAAAATCTCCCCAGCAATTGTGCGCCATAGTTCAAGACAAAACTTCTCTGAAGTAGAAAATGAGCTAACACATAATTAGGGGTTTTCCCAAAGAGACTGAATAATTTATGGAAAGTTACTGACATGTTCCTGACATGTTTAGTCCAGTTATGCCTTTGTACAATATTAGGCTGTGACATCACAGCACCAAAAGACAATGTTTTCAAAAGAAAAATCAGTTATTGTGAAGCCAACAAGAAGCTCCAGAAACTGCTAAAGTTAGTCCTTTTCCCTAAGTCACTACTTTACAAAAGGAAAAGGAAAACATTCCTGGCTGTGTGCAATGTGTGCTGAAGTCACAGGATCCCACTTGTAACAACTTTCCTTCCCCTTGTCACAGCTTAAATTAACTGCGCTCAGGAGGCGAATGAACCCAACCCCAGCGCTCTGCCCAAGTCCTTCAGCAATTTGTTACCAAAACTGTTCCTGGAGCAAAGACCTAACTCACCGCTGGTCAAAAAGAGTCACTCTGCATCTGAATGGACAAGTTTGCCACACTGATACATGGATTAATGGAGCACATACTTTGGAGAGAGCTGCAGGAAAACAACTGTCCTTAAACAAAGAGAGGGTGCTTCTTGCTATGTGAAGATACAGACACTGTTTATCTAATGGTTGGAAAGTTTACAAGAAAACAGCAAACTTCGTGCTGTGGTTGTTGAACTGAAGTAGTACTTTACTAGAACCAGGTTTTTTCGGTAATTTTGCGGTTGTAACAACTATTTTCTTTACATACTGCTATAGAAAAGGGACTCTTTTTAACTTAATTGAAGACACTATCAAGAGTAAATATACTGGGGCTTTTAATAAAAACAGTATGAGGAGAACATTCAAAGCTAAATAATCAGAAGCAATTTGTGTTCATGAGCAGAATGATGTGTCATTTTTTTTCCCCTTGCAATGCTCTGTACTGGATCAGTTTTGAGACTGTGGCAAACTTTAAACCTATCTTAAAATAATGAACAGCAGTGAGGGTTGAAGATAGTTTGAAAAATACACTGGAAAGAGAAAACATATGCCACAGAGTGTGGTGCAAAAGTCATATTTCATGCATGACTTTAGAGAATGTTAATAAGGATTAGAACCATACTTCAGCAGAGTAACAATCAGTCAAAGAAGTGTAATTAATTTTTCTTTAGATCTCCGTTAGACAAAAATACAGGAGAGATAGCATTGTTGCCTATAGGTTTTGCTCCAGCTAAGAAATAGAGCCTTTAAATACACATCATAATCGTACACTATAACTGGAGTGTAATACATGACTCATTTGCTTTATAGTTGTTGGTTTTATAATATTATGAATCCAAAAATATTTTAAACTTTTTTTTTTAAATTTTTTTTTCTGCTTTGGCCAATAAATATGATTAAGATAATACATCCAAAAACATATGTAAGCTGCGTATGTGGGACATATGGAAAGCAGATGTGTTCTTAATTTACATATGACCTAAAAAAATCAGCTGATTACCAGAGATGGTACTTTGTGAAGTTGTTTTGGACTCAGAAGCATTGTTGCTAGCTCAGCACCATTTTCAAGAAGGCAGTTTGCTTTTCTTGTGTCTGAAACCCCAAACTCAATGCTGCAGAAAGACTGTATCCCTGGAACAGTCATCATTTGGCCTCACGTAGAACAGCCCCAAAATGAAAAACCAAGATAATTTGTCTCTAAACACAAATGTTATTGAGATCTTCTCTTTAATATTTTAAGTGAGTGTTCTAGCATATGCTTACAAAACTTCAGTTGTGCCCCTAATAATGGTATGTAATTCAACCATAATGGTAATAAAGGCCCTGCTCACTTTCCATTATACACCCAACGCCAACACCCAAAAGCAGAGCTGCATCCATCCCACTGGGGAGAAGTCAGGCTGAGGTGGTAGTCATTTCTGTCAGAATCACCACAAATCAGGGAAGCAATTTGTTAATGATAACCTCTTGTGGTAGAGGTTCCTGGGGACTGTATTTTTATTTTTTTAGCTGTACTCAATATGAAAACAGTGACTTACCGTCTGATATAAAATGCAATTAAAAGCTTTGTGTATGAGGCTCTTGGAAGCACCTATAGCCAGGAAGGAATGTTCCCAGTTAGCATCAGAAGTCAAAGCTAGGTTGCAAAGTAGGGTACCAAACAAACAGGCTTCCTAAATCTTTCCAAAGCAAAACATTTTCTAGGCTTTTTCTGAGAAGTGGTTCAAATCGCAGGGGAGACTGTCAGAGGGACAAGATAGCTTTTCCAAAACATAGGGCAATTGAACGCACCCCTGGTAAATAAAGACACATTTTTTTCAGGCAGGCATTTGTCACAGTTAGGAAATTCTCACTCTTCTGCCAGGCTCCAGCTTGGCAGCATCCACGGGAACCGCTCCAGCCAGAGTGCCCCTTGCAGAGGTGCCAAGATGCAAACCCGCCACAGCTGCCTCTCTCCAGCGCTCATCAGCCATGCCTGGAGCCACAGTGAGGAGCTGGACCTTTTTCACCCCCTCCTGCAGCAGACATGGGGAGCCATCCTCCTCCCAGCACAACAGATGCCGGGAAGACCTTGCATGGCCTCTGCACTCCCTCAAGCCAACAGACAATATGGGGCCTTTTAAGCAAACAATATTCTAAAACCTGTCTCCTGTCTCCTCCCTTGCCAACACGTAATTCGGGATCTGCTGGTGCAGCAGCGGCTCTGGACCTGGTGAAGCAAGCTCACACCCAGCCCTGCTGCTCACCCTGCTCCAGCAGCAGCACGGGATGGGGCTTTCCCCACCACTTCAGGGAGTCCCCCCTAGGAAAGGCTGTTCACCACCGCTTCCAGTTGCACTGGGGACTGCCTGATGAGGGTGTGGGGAATTAACAGCCCACACCTACCTCGGTGTTGCAAGGCAGCTGATCTCCTTGGCATCTTCCTGCTGCTTCTTCCATCCATGCAGGATGATGGCTGGGAGCCATCCTTGAGCTCCATGTGGCCCTGAGGACCAGAGTCCTGTGCTGGGCCTGGGTATGAACAGCGCACACACCGGCACAGCAGGACTGCTGTCTGCTGTTTCTCACGTATTAAGCTTTAAGCCAGATACGACTGGGGGCTGTTTCCCCAGCGTGGGCTCCACAGCCTATGCTGCACTCCTGTTGCTCGCATGTACATTGTGTATCTAACACTGGTACACTATTTCACAGCAGAGTCAAGCTGTAAAATTCATTTCTGGAACAGCAGCTGAGATGCCAAGAGATGCTTTGCCCTGTCTGCAACATGGGTTCAAATCCATATTGGTGCTGGGTCTCAGAAGCTCCCATCTGCAGGGTTCAGTCCCGCTCTGTGGTTTCTCTACACTCCTCCTGAGTGCAGGGATAGCTGAGATCCACAGAGAAAGCTGCTGTGGTGAGCCATCAGTGTCATAGGCACTCGGCAGCACTGCTGCTGAATTAGGATCCCAAATTATTTCTCCTCCTTCTCCCCAGTGCCAGTATTTTTCTTTCCTTGTCCCAGAATCTGTCCTCCCTCCAGGAAATATCTGTTTATATCAGACAAGGCAATGGGACATGCAGTTATTGTTGGACTCTTGTCTAAAAACTATTGCTCCTCTGGCTCTGCTCCTCTGCAGACAACCCTCCTCCATGGGCCAGTGCTAGGGCTTGCAGGACGCACAACCCAGCCCCACCACCACCAGTCTGGGTGCCCCCTGCCACTGCCAGCACCCACAGGGCACAGCTTGTAACAGATTCCCCAGGAAGAAATTAAATCCCATTGTACTCATCAGAGATACTTAATGCAATTAGCACAGAGATTCTTCCACGTGAAATCCTAAAAACTTAATCCTGTGAGATGCAGCATCACTACACCAAGGAAAAGGAAAAGGGGCTGTAGAGACAAATCCAGCTTGTAGAGTTCATCATCAGAGACCTCATGATCTGAAACATCTGCATTGTCTTACACTGGACACCAAGACCCACTGTACCTCTGAACTCCAAATGTTTCTCTTCTCCACTGTTCGATGCCTCCCTGGGTCACAGGCCCTCGCACACAAATCATTTCAGCCTTTGGAGGGGGCTGAGAGGAAGGCAGGGAAGCTCTGAAATTCAATCCCCAAAGGTTTGGGTTTTTTTGGTTTTTTTTTTTCCTAGGGTTGTGTTGTTTGGGGTTTTTTTGGCCCAAACAAAATTTATTTTTATTTCAATGAGAATTCTTTAGCATCAAGTGCAGCTACAGAAATACTACCCCAGGCTGACTGTGGGCAGATGGTTGTTTTCCCTGTTTACTGATCCTGTGCTCAGAGAAGGGAAGGACTTGTCGAGAGGAGCAAAGGAACTTCAGGGCACACTGTGAGGACAGGGTTTGGTTCCCTCTGAAAGATGCAGAACACACTGCATTCCCTACATCCTTCCAGACCGGACCTGTTGGTTGTTCCTGCAGGACACCCCACAGGCACTATGGCTGATGAAGCTACTGCCTCATCCACACAAACTGGAGCAGTGAAGAGCTCCCAAGTTTACACCTGTGAGATTAGTGGGATCTCAAACTGCTTTCTGGAGTTACCTTTGCTGAAATACACACAGCCCTGTAGCACATTGCTTTGGTTTGCAGTTAACATTTCCAGTATGTTAAAATCCTCCTGTTTGTGCATTTCAGCCAGGCTTTCTTTGAAAGTCTGATGATGATTTGACAGCCATTTACAATTTTACTGAACCTTGTCCTCAAGCACTCCCTGACAGCACACTGTCTGCTGCAATTCACCTATTAGCTGACTGACCTTAAAAGTTTACAGACGTTTTATGGACTCCTCTGCCAGCCTCACTGATTAGCTGCATATTTCACACTGTTTTCAGCTCACTACCTCCAGCCCTGTCCTTGCTGCAGAAACCTCTTCCAAACTGACACTTGATTCCAAGATCTGAGCAGAGCTGTGTGTTTAAAGCAAACACTCTGCTGAAGGAAAGCTGCTACCTTGTAGGTCCCTTCCCTTGCTGTTTTTTCCACAATAAGGCAGGGTGTATGCTCCCTTGTTTGAACCGTGTGTGAGGGCAGCCACTGCTGCTTAAGCTGGAAAACCAAATCCTGGCAAAACAACCAACTGCTCTGCACACCCCAGACATGAGAACTTTCCCATCCTGACTCCTGGTGCAGCCTGGTCCTCAGGAGACATGGGAAGAGACAGTGTGTCCCGGGATGAGAGAGCCTGGGACAGGTCCCAGCTTGCAGGAACCCTGGGCAGGTCCCTCTGCAAAGGACTTTGATATCTGCTGCAAGAAAGTGCCACAAGAGAAGCAAAGCATCTCCTGAAGTTGAGAAGTGTGCTCCAACTGGGGAGCATGAGGTCACCAGGAGACTTGGATGGGGGGGGAAGGGGAGTGGGCAGGGAGGAGAAAGGGGAATTCCTGGAAGATAATTTCTTACAACATTTAATTAGAACTGACATTTAACATCTAAAATTACTTTTCAAATGTGCATAGAAATGAGAAATACAGAGGAGCAGGACACGCCTGCTAAAACTAGGACTGGTGAGTCCTGCCCACTGACCCAGCTTGTGGCAGATGAGTTGAAGGAAGTTTTGTGCAGTATCTCACTAGTAGTGCCAGGCTGGAGACAAGGAAACAAATCTTAAAACCTTTCCATTCCCTTCTTTTTGATTACAGCCTGAAAAAAAAAAAAAGTACTTGACAGAAAAAAGAAAACCAAACAACAACCCAAAACACAAAAAAACCCCAGAACACAACAATTAGTCAGTTCCCCAGAATGCAGAGTTCTTTTAAAATTTCCCAGACTTCTGTTTCAAAAATGACAGCAACCAGTATAAACTTCACAAATCCACCAAGGAGGCAACTCTTCAAATACCTGTGGTTTCCCACATTTTCCAAGGGAAACAAAAAGATTTATAGTTTCTCATGTTAAATCTGAGAGGCTAAACTTTGAGAGACATACTTGCCCACCTGCTGCATGTGTATTAGTTCTAGCTGAAGAGAAGTCAATAAAAATGGAGAAAGAAGAATTTGCAGAGCTGGTTAAAGTAATAAGATTTGTTTCAGAGCATCTGATCTTTAGACTAACAGACTTCCAAACAGTTGGACAAGTAAATAAAGCACCACAGGGAACCGCTAGTTGAAATAGGTTACCGCAGGGATACACACAAAGGAATTCCTACAACTAAGAAAGGGCCGGAGCTATGAAACTTATAATACCAGCGATAGGGATGAATTGCTGACTTCCACAACACTTGGAAGTGAATTCTAGAGGCACTCACACTTTGGGTAGGACATAAAACTCTGTTCTGAGCTTTGGGAAGTGTTACACCCAATAATCAGTAAGCAAAACCAGAATTTTGCACTGCATATTGATTCTGTGCTTCTGAAAGGAGAAGTTTTGAGTTTCCTTTCTGAAAGGAAAGGTTTTCTGAGTTCCACTTACTCTGTTGTGGGCTTTTTTGTTTGTTTGTTTGTTTGTGTTTGGGGTTTTGGTTTTTTTTTGTTTTGTTTTTTGTTTTGGTTTTGTTTTGTTTTTTTCTCTGGGTGCAAGGTTTGAAACAGCTTAGTGATACATTTCACAGCCATGGTCTTACATACACCATCTCAATGTATTTCCTTGGAAGGTCTTACTTCCTTTAGAGAAACAAAAATGAAAATCCAAACAAAGAAAGTTAGTCTGTGAATCCTCCTACCATCTCCCTGAGATTTTTCTGCACCACATACACTGCTTCTCCAGGATGGAAGCAGGACATAAATGCCTGTCAGGAAGGGGCAATGCAGATGACAGCCAGGCAATAGTGTCAGCTCCCAGGAACTGGGCGCAGGGTTGGGTAATACTTCAGGCAGCAGCTCGGCTCTGATGAAGCACAGCACAGACAGCGAACAAAGCAGGAGATGTCCCATGTCCATCCAGTGATGAGGGGGTGGAGGTGACACTGTTGTAAGGTGCCATCTGATCAGGACTTCTTTTCTGTGCTTGACATGAATAAGGGGATTAGGATGGCAAGTTTCCGTGAGCTCACTCTATCGGACAAAAGGCCCTGAGGTTTAGTGTCACACTGCCTGATAAAAGTACAGGAGGCTGTCAATCAAGGGCTCCTAGGTACTTGTGTCGGTGACATAATCTTATTAGAAGATAAACCAGTGAAATCCTTTTCATGATGAAAAGTTACATTTAATTGCTGCTTTGCTTTTCTTCTCTTTGTCTTGTTCATTTGTCCATTTAACTTGGTTAATGTTAGCTATTACAAGAATATAAGGGTACAAAGATGCAAGGCATGCACACTACAGCCATGCTCATAATAAACAAATGGTGAAGGATCCTGAAGGGTGGTAGGTCTGTGCAGAAACTGCATCTGTTGTGATCTTTTAACCAGAAGGTCAAAAGAGTTACTGAATTAATTAGCCCTACTGCTCTTGCACAAAGATAAAGTTAAATGTTATGTCACTTGCTTTAACACCAAAGTAAGCTGACAAAAGGACTAAAAAAATGATAAAGCTCTGTCCCTGTACAACAAACAAAGGGAGACTCTTAATATTTCCTTACAGGAGCAAATCCATATCGGCCTCAGTAACGCTGTTTCACTTTCAGACAATTTCAGGCCGTTTCTTTTCTGTTTCCCAAGCAGGAGACTGCTGCTGATAACATGAATCACTGCACACATCCGGAGTGCATCAGGAGAAACTTCACCAGAGCCTGGAGGGGCGAGGCAGGCAGCCTCAGTGTCTGCATGCCCTGCGTGCCCGACGTGGTGCCCGGGGCCTGCCACACTACACTATAGACCACAGGCAGGTCAGGAGCCAGTCCCTATTAAACAGGCCAGGGTGACTGGAGGAGGCCTGCCAGCACGGCAGCTCTCCTGTGCCCAGGAGGAAGGCCTGAGAGGGCACACATGAAGTCTGCACATTACTGTCTCGTGGGGATAGAAGCACAGACCCTGCCTGATCAGAAGACCCTGAGCCCTGATGGAGAGGAAGGTGGCTCTGCTGCTGCTGTCCCTGGAAAACTTGCACCTGTGTGGCTGCAGCATGAGCATCCACCTGCCCTGGGCACACTAAGCACAGCCCCAAACCTTCCCAAGACACCCAAGTCATCACCTTGAGCCAAAGGAGACCATATCCTCACAACTGGCAGTGAATCGGAGAAGGGCAAGTGGTACAACACTGCACACTGTGTTTGCCACTCATTGCCATATTGCACATGCTCACCATGCAGCATGGGCACTCCCTCATGTGTACCCATCTCTGCACCACACTGCTCTATGCACAGGCATGCAGCCCAGCACTCGCAAGTGTCAAGGGCAGGATAGAGAGGATGAGGTGTCCTCACTGCCACTTCCCTGGGCATGGCAGCTCCCTGCCCACGCAGGCAGCTCTGCCTGCAGTTGGCGCCTGGCAGGGAGCAGCCATCGCCGAGCAGTAGCAGGACTATTTGATCTGGCTCAAACTCCCCAGCAGAGCCAGAATCAGCATAAGAGCTGGAAATCATGCAAAGTTATAAAGCTATTTTCCAAATATTTTCAGTTTGGATGTCATCTTGCTTTAATGGGACTAATCCCACAAAGGCTAAATGGAAGGTCAGGAAGTCTGTCCTACAAGAATCCAAATGGACACAAAGATTAGCCAAGCCTTTGCCAGTGCAGGAGAGTTGCTCAGGTTACTGTGGCCCAGGCTGCCCCAGAAAATGCCTCTGGGAAGTAAGTGAGCATTCACCACACAGTTCAGTCACCCTAGGGCCCCCAGTTCTTCAACTAGTTGTGCATGTAACTTTACCTTGTAAATAGCTACTGAAGAGACTGAGTAAAATTAGTCACGTTATTAAGGCAGGGTTACAGCCCTAGCTAGAAGATATGATTCTCAAATTATATATTATTTAGTGTCATGTAACTGTCGCAGTTAATAAACTACAAACATATTGCTAGTAAAGGACTAGTGCCATTTAATGCCACAGAGTGCCACTAAAGTAAATTTTACATGAAGCACCTAAGTGTGCACATTATCCAAATAATTTAGCTCTGCTAATTAGCTCTGCTAATTTGAAATCTTTAAAGAAAAAAAAATAATTCTTTTCATGTTACACATACTCTTCCTTATTTTATCCAAGAGCCTGTCTTACTGAGAACAAACTAGCACTTGAAGCTGAAATGCTTGGAGAAATAAAATGTATAATGCTCTCCCTGTAACTTGGATGATCTTAAAGGAAATAAATCCTCCACAGCTCTTCAAGGAAATCATGTTTTCACTTACAGAATTTCATTCACAAATTTTCATTAACAACAACAGCAAAACAATCCTCACAAAATGTCTCAATACTTAGCTTTTTTAATAGAAGTACGCAGGAAAAATCATAACAGAGCAGGACAAGAGTGGTTGATAGCAGAACAAAACCAGCTGAGAAATGTGACTTAACATTGGTGAAATCAGTGATAGTGATTTAGTGAAAAGACTGTTGTTATGTTACTGGGCTGCTGATCACAAGCCACTGGCATCCCACAAATGCTTTGCCAGTGGAAATCTAACTCCAGGTTTTGGGATGACGATTTCAAAACGGTGCAGCATAGTCTAAACTAATTACCTGCCTTGCTGCTTTATCTCAAAACAACAGTTTCTACATTGTGCATATTTACAAAATCCTTCATTAGGTTTTCAAATATTTAATGACACATATTTCATACCTGCCAGGTCCGTGTTAAGACTCCAGAGACACCCATAACTAAACTGAGAAATCCTGTCAAAAATATTTGCATGCAGGTTATTTGCACCCCAATTCCTCTTGCATTTTGTTCTGAAATCGACAGAAGATGTGGAACAAGATCAGCCCTCGCTCAACTGTCAGGTAGTTGTCCTGGCCATGCCCACTGGAGGTGCTGCAGGCTGGAACCTAATCAGTGCAACCCAGTTCCTACATGCGAATCTTTAAAAGCTTCTGAAGCAGCTACAAGGAAAGAACAATGGGCAAGCTAAGCACAGAAATTTATTTTTACTGATCAAACTTAAGCAAATCCAAGGAGCCATTAGGAAGTGCTGTCAACTAAAGCCTGAAATCTAAGAAAGTCACCATTCAAAGCACAGTAGGCCCTTATAAACAGTTAATCCACGCAGCTGCAGTAGTTAAAGCAAACACACGACCCTTCACTGCGCCATCAATTACACCTTCCCAGAAAAAATTACACAAACTTTGTAGGATTTTTCAGAGAGAAGATGGATTCTTTTGGAGACTTGAGGTCAAGACTGGGTTGTTTAAAGTATATTATTAACAAATAAACATTTATTGCAAAAAAACCCTATAGGCCTTTGGGGAGGAAAATTGTGTTATTTTTGGCATCAAATGACACAAGCCATTTATGACATGAATGGCTATCACCAACAGACTGATGAAATGGCAAATGTCTCCCACTTAACTTCCCCTGGCTTCCTGAATAAACTTTTTCAAACACTTTTTTCCTTCTGAAATGGCAATAAACTCCATGTAATTTTGGTTTTCTCTCTGTTCTAGCTATTTCAGGATCCGTAGCTGGAAAGGGTTGAAGGTACTTCCAGATGGAAGCTGAAGACTCCCCAAAGACTGGTAAGGCGATGAAAATCACATTGTTAGGATCCAGGGCTATGTACTGCCCTTGTTTGTGTGTATTCTTGCTTGAGTGACAACTCACAATTGGCTTTCAGATGGCTTGGTGAAAAAGCTGAGGTTTAATTGTGGCATCCAACAAATTGAATGTTATAGCTCTTGTCATTGAATGTATCCGCTACGCGCTCAAATAAACCCTTGCCAAAATATGAGCTGAATTTTCAAGGAAAAAAAAAAAAGCCACAAATGGAACAGGCTTCAATTATGCTAGACAACCAATATTCATAGACAGGAGCGAAATGAAGACAGCTTGCTTGCCTTGGGCTTGTCTTCCAACCTTTCTGTAAGACACAGGTCAGCACAGCAAGCTCCAGCACTGCCCAACGCTTGGTCCATCACCCTTGGCCAGCCATGGAGCATGGTTGTGTATGGGACCATGGATCACCCTGCTCTGGCCTCTGCCACAGAGGATGTTGTGGGCAGGTGGCCACAGGGAGCAGGCACAGACAGCATGCCAGTACTACTCCACTTCGTCCTCCCATCTCTTCCATGTCTGGATGGGGCAAGGCTGCTCTCCCTGTAATTGCCCTGGAATCTCTGGAGATGCTCCCACGTAAAATTAATGCAGGCGCCATCTAGGATAATTTATTCCACACCCACAAACCCATGCTAGGGAACTGGCCCAGGCATGGGTAGTGAGACTGAGGCAGCATGACACTGAGGACCAAGCTGGCAGGAGCTGCACGCACCCAAAGCACCACCTGCTCCCTCCAGCTCATGACACCCACCCAGGAGATCAGGCATCTCATAAAGGCCACGCAGCCCCCAGCACAAGACACGATAGAAAGGTGCTACTGAAATGCAGACTCTGCCTCTCCCTTGCACTGTGCTCCCTGGCTCCTGACAGGGCTGTGACAGCCAGGAGTACCCAGGGTGCAGCACCTAGAGGCAGGAGCCCCCCAGCAGTGGATTTTGCCTGCCTCTCCATCAGCGAAGTAGCTGCTGATTGTAACACTCTCTACTCCCATCAGCTGAATCATTTGTTTGTTTGAGCTCCAACCATCAAGCCTGGCAGGTTCAAACCAACCATACCAAGCCGAGATAGTTATCGCTGCAGCTTTTCACATGCCGTTTGCTCCCTCGGATAGTTTTGCTCCATTTGTACTTATGCAGCTTTTCATAAACTGCTCTTGACAATAACCTGCCTTTTGTACTACAAGTGCTCTCATCACCGCATCCCATCTGTGAAAACAGAGTGCTGATTTTCCTTTCACACAAACTGAAAGTCCCAGGCGGGACATGGCAGTATCTGCTGTGAGCATCAAGCTGCAGGAGGCACAAACTGCACACAGGTACAACACTGTGACTGCCACCCGTTCTTGGCTCTCACCAGCAGACAGCTTCCATGCAGCTTGGGAAAATGCTGGTAAATAAAGTAAATAATTTCTCATGTGTGTATAAATAAATAAAAGTGAGAGAGGATCCAGATAGTGCAGAGCCAGCATGTCTGGCTGACAGAAAAGGTAATTGCCCCCAGGACAAAGTGATGCCCAGAACACAGGAGCTCTTCCTCCTAAGACCTCAAGACAAACAGAGTGTGAAGACGCAGGCAGCTGAGGCTGTGGGTGCTGCCAGGCATGCAGAGCCACTGGCACTGCAACAAGGCTTTCAGCCAGCTCTTGGCACCAGAGTCCATACCCGACTGCAGGGCAGACCCTTGCTTGGCCAGAGCCCACGGGCACAGGACAGGAACTGCCCAACTCTGGGTGAACAACATGAGCATCCAGCAGATGCACACAGCTGCCCACAGTGATGACAAAGCAGGCGCAGCTGGAAAGGGGCACTATGGCAGCAGCACAGCTAAGAGAGCTGCACAGGACCTCAAACCTGAGCTCTACAAGTACATGAAGGATCACCTCAGTGCCCTCATGGCAGCACATGATGGCAACATCTAACAACGGCCACCACTTTGCTTCGGCACCATGAGATGGTACCTGGGTCCTGGCTGCCCCCACAGCAGGGCCCACACCTTCACCCACAGGGCTAACAGCAGTACTGGAGCCTCTTCACTTCTCCTTTCCCAGACCTGAATGCAAATCCTACTAGCAGGGTAGCTTGGGGGACATTCTCTGTATGGCTCCAATCCCTTAAATTCCAGTGAGCTTTCCCTAGTGACCTGTCACAAAGCAGAGATGCTGAGTCTGTGATTGTTTTTGTGTAATAAAGCCCAGACTGACAGGTAATAAAACAGCATCAACTGAGTCACCTCGGAAAAAGATTTCAAGAGAGTGGCACACAATATGCAAAATGCATTCACTGGCACCAAGGGCAGACTGGCTTTGTGTTGACCTCTGCAGCAGTAGCAGGTCTCGCTCACTGTTCCTTTCTCACTCTGGACTCATAATCATTGATGGCCAAAAGGTGACTTGAAACACATTATTTGCATCTCCCCAGTGCAGTCACAGGCAAAGAGAAGCCAAGTGGCTCACAGAAGACTATGGAGCCAGCAGTGGAGTGAAGAGCACAAGCTTGGCTTTGTCAGACTGCTTAATGAAGGAATGGGACCTGTAAAGCCTCACACCTGGTACTGATGATCACATAGGGCCTCCCTGCACTGTCTTCATCAGCTCCAGTGGGAGTGGGAACTGACTTTTGGGGTCATGCTCCACATATGAAATGTCACCAGATGAAGCCAAGATCCAACTGCAAAGACAACTCATAATGTTAAACTGTGACTTCTGTCTTGGGTGGGTTTCACTGATGAAGATTCCCCATCCCCAAAACTTCAGGGAGCAGCTCCCCCAAGCTCTCTCTAGACACTTGCTGCCAGGTAAGTAAACTGACCTTACATGACACTGCAAGCCACTGCATGCCAGGGCAACTGGCTTCAGTGGCATTACTCATGGGAGCCCTGGGAGCTGGGATCTGCTGGCTCAGGCCCCCATTGGGGCCCATGAACCAGCAGTGCCGGCCCTCCACAGGGAGTGTTCCCAGCACTGGTGACTGCTGCAGGAGGAATGTGCTGCCAACCTGTGTGAGCACCCACAGCCCACCACGTGCACTGGAACTCTGAAGAGAGCTCCAAAACTGTAACAGACAGGTACTGACTCCAACATGCATGTACATACAAACCTTCATGGGGTGGATATTCACCCTGCAAACCATGATTAATACCAAGGTGGGGAGGATCAGCTCTTTCTCTCTTGAAAAATGAGAAATACCAACCTCCTGATGTCCAGGCAGATTGACCGGAACAGGTAATCAACCTGTGTGACCCCATCCCATACAGAGAAATCCCAGTTCACTATCCTCCACCAGCTTCTGCTCGCTCAAGACATTCAGGGAGAGGCAGTCTGTGGCTTTTGAACCTGTGAGGGTCCACACAGCTCCGATATCCTGAACCTGTCATTCTACTGTCAGGGAGGCTGGACCAGGTAACCTGGATCCCCAGTAGCTAGAAAGAGTCCCTGAGGTGGAAACAAGGCTGTATGCCTGGCCAGCTCCAGCCTGTGTGGCTGTGGTGGGACCCTGGGAGCTAGGTCAGTGCTTGCTCTCCACTTCTCACCACCTTCTCACAGCTGCTCACAGTGCCTGGTACTTCTCCTATGCCTCTTGATCATCTGAAAAGCTCATGATGAGGCTCAAGAGCTGGGCAGGTTGGCCCAATTCCATACGAGGTCTACCACAGAACTGAGGACACAGCACCACTAAATGCCAATAGCTGAGGCATTGCTGCACTGGAGATGGCTCAGCACAGATCATCAACGACAAAAGAACACCTGTAGAAGATACTGAGTAGTTCTGAATAGTGCTGGGGCTACCAGACTGTCACCTACAGCTGGACCTTATTGTACCATAGTTTCCCCCTAAACAAAGGTAGTTCATCCTATCCATGGTCATTTCAGGGTTTTGTTTTTCTTTTTCTGTCTTGGTTTCATGATTCCCTACAGTGCTTTGTTGTTATTTGCTAACAAACCTCCTTGAATGATACAGAATTAAATATTTGTATTGTTTCACTCATACCGTCAAAAGAACAGCATGCACACCAGCATCCCCCCACAAAACTAGATTAAAGTTGTGACAAGAGAGAAAAAAATCAGAAACCAGAGAAGCTGCTTCCATTGGGAAGCTGCAGGAACAGCTCTATCAGGTGACAAAGCTGCTAGCTGTAGGCAAGCTGGTGATGTCAAAGGACAGGGTCCCACAAGTTGGAAACAACTGTTCTGTGGAGCAGATACTAACAAGAACTGTAACTTTTCTCACTAATGAATTCTGGCAGGTATCATGCTGCAGCCCAAAGGTCCTGTCTTGCAGAGCTCCCAGTGAGACCAGCTCCAGCTGGGACAGGCAGCAGTGGCCAACTCTGGAAAGCAGATGCTGTCCCCAGCTATGCCAGCCATATCCACCTTCCATAAGAAATGTGCTCCCTCACTAACACACCAGGAATGCAACAGTGCTCTGTTTGTAAGGAGAAATTACTTTAAGAAGCTGTGACATTTCTATCAGAGAGAATGAGGAGTAACCACTGGCTGTGACTAGAAATGCCTTAAAACAGTATTAATAATTCCTCCTGCAAAGTCAGGTTTTCTTGCATCTTAGGATAAAAACAAGCCACAATAAAAGTAATAACTGAGAAACAAACAAACGAAAAACCATTACTGATGTGGACTAATCTTTTTTTGATTTTTTTGGTTTTGTTTTTTGTAATCAGCCAATGGTGATTCAGGCTACGCAGAGGAACAAACCCATGACAGCAAACTTCTAATAGCTACCATGAGGCTTTATCCTCAGCACATGCACACAAATTCCATTAGCTCTTACTGGGAGAGTGCACATGCACTCTTGTACATGACAAATGATACATTGATCATAGTAAAATCAAGAGCCAAACTCTACCCTTTGATGAGTGAAGATGGCCCTTACTGAAGTCCATGAGAATTGAATGTGCACAGTTCTCCATGTCAGCATTTGCAAAGGAAAAGTATATTGTGCATATTAAAAATATGTGACATTTTGGAAGCAAAGCAAATGACATCCATGACAACTACTCTCTGAAAATGTACAGGCTTGTTACATGGACATCAGAGTATAAATCCTTATAAAGTTTCCAAGGAATGGGTTATTCCTTGTTTATGTTGTTATTAAGGGGCACTTAATCCACTTGTGCTGTAGCAGTTCTGCTGCAGCTATAAAGATCACTGTAAAATTTCAAACTCAACAAAATAACAAACTATTAACAATTCCTTTACTGTAACACAATCTCACAAACGTCTACTTGCTCGGTTGCCTACGGGCAAATAGTTTCTGAAAGGTGAGTGAAACACCCCAGTGGTGTGTGAACGTCGCAGGTGGGTTCAGCTGGGCTGCAGCATTTCCATCTCCATCCAGAAAAGTTGGTGGAACAGATCCTGGTGTCCTCTGGTAATACTGACCTGAATGTTTTACCTTCCCCAGACAGTGGATACCTAACATTGCATACAAGATACTTCATTTTAAGGGGTTTACTTCTACATAATCTGCATCAGATTGCATAATATGACAGACATGGTGCTTTCAATTTAGAAGAGGTAATCATCATCCAATAAAGGGCCACAGCAGCAAATGTTCTGTGCGAGTGTTAGCCGTATGAAAGGAGAAAATATTTATCATCAGTAATTTATCTGGGATCAACTAGAAACTGTTTTGCAAAATGGCTGCTGTGAGAACAGCCTGCTCAGGTCCAGGCAACACAAGTCCCTGTCTACTCCTCATGTCCTTGCAGCAATTATCTTCCCCACTCTTCCTCAGTGCCCATTGGTGCCAGGACTGGGCTCTGGTCCTGGTGACTTCATCAGAATGATTGGGCAAGTTTGTCAAGGTACATTCAAAGCAGATGCACCAAAAAGTTAAACAAGGGTAAGACAATATTTCATTTGAGGAATATCAGCCTAGCCAAAGCACGTCCAGGAACTTAAAGTACAGCTAGCATCTAAAGAAAACAAAAGTTAAAGATCTGCCTCAGTTTTATACTGAATTTAGAAGCAGTGAATACTTTGCCTGAACAAAGTATGCACGATTTGGCTCTATATTACCATGCATGTTATAAACCCTAAAGAGCAGTACATTTAAAACCAAAAGTCACCTCATTTTACCTTAGAAGTATTGACATTTTTTTCTCTCTTGTGGCCTTATTCTCTAACTCAGAAATCTGGCTTTACTTTCAGCATTTATTTTAAATTAGATATGAAATTGGTCACTTTTTTTTTTAACTTACTTTTTAACAGAAATGTGGCATCTCCTTCCCTAAACACTACCAGAGTTGTTAAAGCTCCCACTGCTGCAAAATAATCTTATCTCTCTGTTACATTTTTAAAACTCTTAACTCAGAAAACACCTCTGTTTTCTAAAATAAAATTAATGCTTTTGGACTAAACAAAACAAATCAGTTTTGATTCACAACTTTAGATACAGCACACCACAATTCTATAGCCCACAAGGTGTATATTCAAACCATTCCCTGCCCCCACTTGATATATTTATTCCAATTCGCTTGAAAGGAAATTTCTGTTCCTCTTTCCACCCATCTAAACTCAAAGTAACTCACATTTTTACTTTTAACTAGTTCTATTCTTTGTTTCAGAACAAATGTGAAGTTTTTATATTTTGTAACGAACAAGAAACTGTCATTTCATGATCAGTCACCTTGTGAGTAATAGAATTATCCCCAAATCATGCCAAAACCCCCTTTCTACCACACTAAACCATCCAAGAGCAATACCCAGGTTGTTTACCTTTACTGGAGATTACTGCACCATTCCCTTCAGTTTCATTTATTTATTTGATTTCTTACTTTGCTTTAGCAGTAGCATGACATATCATGCAGGAAAAACAAAACAAAAGCCAATGTAGGCAAAACGTAGCATTTACCCCTGTTTTTAATCTATGTCATTTAATCTAGTATGGGCTTTACAGTGGATACTGTAATGGTGCTTTTCCATCTTGCTGGGGTTTAAAATTCACAGCATTTTTGTGAATCTGTGTTTTATGCGACTCGTGACACGGCCCGAGCCAGCCTCAGCAGCAGAAAA
Source organism: Semnornis frantzii (assembly GCA_013399775.1). Lineage (NCBI taxonomy): Eukaryota > Metazoa > Chordata > Aves > Piciformes > Ramphastidae > Semnornis > Semnornis frantzii. The sequence goes on from VWYK01119716.1 coordinate 95,020, forward strand.
TCCCTTTCTGATATTATCACAAAATATTGCTGCTGCATTTACACACCACATTCTTCCAGAGCTGCCACATGCACTGAACAGCACGTGAAGGCTGTGCAGACCAGACAAGACAGACAATGTACTCCCCTGCCCCTAGAAAAATGAAGCATTTCACCAAACTCTCTCTTTTCCCCCAAACCACCCCACTGAGCATGTCTGCAGACATCTGTGGGCCCCGCGTCTGCGTGCCAGGGTGGGAGGTGGACACGTGTGTCTGTCACCCCCTCATTCCCCAGCGTGGGGGCTCCCAGTGTGGGTTTCCCCACAATGGGGAGGGCCCTGGCTGCTGGTGTGCACTGAAACCTCCTGCTGCCTTCCACACTGAGAGAGCAGGGAACTCAAACGCTCTTCTAACCACTTTCTGTATCTGCTCTGCTCTTCATTCCAGGAGAAGGAGAGATTAAACAAAATTAAATCAATTCCTGCTACAACAAGAAGTAGTAGATTTAGTATAAATTTGAATTTTGTATGGAATGAAAAACAAATATCAGAGCTGCCTTATGAAAAACACACTCCTTTTCCTGATGGATATTTCTTCCCAACTCTCTAAATCAAGCAGCCTCTACTTGTTACTAAATATACATCCACCTTCCAAGTCACCAGTGAGCATTTTGAAACATACCAGGCTTTACAGGTTACTCTACGGTGGGGGCGAAAGGAGGGTATATCTTTACACCTGAAATACATTACTAAATTAATTAGTCTAAGAAGAGCCATTATAACCCAACTACTTTATCATGATGTATTACTGATAGCTGAAAAGGTGTGATGCACTCCTTTAAACCAGTTCAAAAGTTTAGGCCAAAAAAAAAAAAATAAATTACAGGCATGGTTTCTAAGAACACAAAGCACTCCCATTTGGTTTATATTTCAGTGAAGAAATTCTGCAGTATATTTCAAATGTACTGTGTTTTTGTTGGTTTTTTTTTTTCCTCAGGTTAGTAGTTGAGCATTATAAATTATCCTCTTATGAATCTAATTGCATACTACCTACACTGCAAAAGGATCCTCCCTATTATTTTCTCCCATGGATTAGTGCAAATTATGTATTATCACGGCAATTATTTTGTCCAGAAAGGTTACCATGATTGTAGCTGAAAACCAAAATGTCTCCCCAAATTCTTAAAGCACGTTCCACTCCAGATCCAGATCCCCGCTAGCACTGACTCAGCCTAACGTGGAACCAGCTCGTGGTTCGTGGCCGGTGCCGTTCTCTGCCCCACAGCCTCCCATCGTGCTGCAGTGACGGATCCCTGCTGGCACGGGGGGACCGGAGGGGGCTCTGCCCCATCGCCGCTGCTCTGCTGACGTCATCGGCAGAAAGAACAGCTACGTTTCCTCAACGTCCTGCTTTTGGAATTGTTTCGAGGTGCTGAGAAAGGCTGAGCATACAGAGAACTCCTGATCGAGCTGATGTGCCCGATAGTGCGGGGCTGGCTGGGCTTTCAGCAAAAACACTACAGCATTTCAGCAACTTCTAAAAGCATTTTTAGTGAATGACATAACTTTAATCATTACTCCATGTCCTGGGCATGTGCTTAGGCTACTCCTCATCTCTCAGTTTCAGTCAGCTTTTATACCACTTCCTAATAACACAGGCACAAGGCTGACACGAGAGGCGAGAGGAGCAGAGGGGACACCACTGCTCAGCACAAGGCTGCAGAGCTCCCATGATGAACGGTTGAGCATAAGGACATGCCTGGTGCTCTCCGTTAGGGGAGAAAAAAAAAAAAAAAGGTAGGACTGAAAGCGAACAAAATCTTTCTGTTAACAATAGTAATCACCCATTCTGCATGGAGGAGAATCTGGGAGCTCAAATCACCTCCTGCACCTCGGGTCCTGCCTACATTCCACAGCCTGCACTCACGACAGACATGCGTTTGCTCTCTCTAGAAGAAAAATAACATTCACAAAAAATAAGAGGCATTTACTAATAGAAAGCCTTTGTCATACTTAGAATATAAAATGCAACAGAGCTGGGAAACATCAGCCTCGGTGTTATATTCCTGTGAAAGAATTTCCAGAATCTGGAGAGGATATAGTTTCCCTACAGCAACGAGGCTTCGTAGCGTTCCCTTCCCTCCCTGTGAGGTACACACTACGAGCTGATTGTGCACAAAAAAATCAGCCCAGTCGCTGACCAGAAAGGATTCGAAGCTGAAGAATAATACAAAGGCATACCAAAAATAGACAGTAAGTCTTTCTTAACAGCATCCAGAAATGATACTTTAACAATGTCTGACATATCTTGAAGAATCTAACAAAGATATAAATATTTCTCCTCCCTACCTTAAACAAAACTCAGAATGCATTCATGAAAAATGATGGTACAGAAACTGTGATTGTTTGCTCCTACCCCTCGAATAAATGGCCTCTTTTACAGCCTTCATTTCCAGAATAGGAATAGGAACCTTTTTAGAAATTATGTGCATTTCTTGCATATGAAATATGTAGCCTGAAACGATTATTTTTCATAGCATTTTTTTTTATATCAGCAATAACTAGGACAAATCGTTGTGTAACACTGTGTAGTGAGATAAACCAGAAATGCACCAAAAAAAAAAAAAAAAAAAGGGGGGGGGGGGGGGGAGGGAAAGGGGGAAAAAAATCACAATAGGTGTAGTGGATGTAATCTAAACATTACTGAAACATTTGNAAAAAAAAAAAAAAAAAAAAGGAGGGGGGGGGGGGAAAGGAGAGAAAAGATACAAATGAGAAAGAAATGTAATATTTATAATTATTAATGTTTTATAGCAGGAAGCACTGTTATGAGTGGTACAATAAATAAATTCGTTTAAGCAAAGAACCAGAATATAAACTACCACAATCTCCCTATTTTTTATAAATATTCATTCTGAAGATTTCAGTTTGTCAGAAAAGAAACTTTTACAAGGAAAAAAAAAAAGTGCAAGATTCTAAACATGCAACAATTCTGCAATTTGGCAAAGCTCTCATTAAAATCTGTTTCACTTGGGCTTGTGAGTGCCAGCCTCTTGCTGCCATTGTACTGGTCTATTTTTCCCCTTAAAATCCTTGCAATCAAATGTAGCTGTGACCCTCAGAATCTTACATTCTATCAAAATAATTTTTATTGAATCAAAAGATCAGGACATATTAATGCAAAAATGTCTTGAACCTCTTGTATAAAAAGTATCTAAAATACATGCAGAGCTTGTCCCACTGGTCCCACTGATGTACTGATGATATTTTTGTGATGAATTACACTTATCAGGCACCTTTGACTACTTCAAACTGTGCTTGGGCCACTAATCCATCTCCCCCTGGATTTATTCTAGCATTCCAAGCAGAGGGCTAGCTTGAAACAGCCAAAACTTTTATTAAGAAAAAAAAAAAAAAAAAAAAAAAAAAAAAAAAAAAAAAAGGGGGGGGGGGGGGAAGGAAAAAAAAAAANNAAAAAAAATAACAACAAAACACACGGGGGGGTGGAAGAAGGAAAAAAAAAAAAGAAAACTCTCTTCACCCTTCCCCCTAATGTGAAATGCCCTTGCCCAAGGATGGGCAGTGATCATTCCTGACCCAGTGAAAGGTTTAAGGTCTGATATCTGACCCATCAGAAGCTTGCTTTCATTAGAAAGACGAGACACCAGTTTTCCAAAGATACACACACAGCACTTGATTATAGTCCTGGGAGTTCTGGAGAAATCTGACCTTTAAATTATATGTACAGAAAAATCTATTTAAAGCAAATTTCAGTAACTAAGATATTTAAGCAATCTTTATTCTCCCCAATTTTTTTTTTTTTCATTTTTCTCCCTCCCAGATCCATAAACAGGACTCAGGATAACAAAAAGCATCTGATCTGACTGATTCTGGTCCCCCTCTGCAGTGACCTGGCTCCATCTCCCCCCTCAGAAGCTCTGAGCACAGAGGAGTTTTACACGCCTGGCACGCTATGCCGCAGGACGATGGCTGGACCAGCACGGTGAGGGGACTTGCACAACTCGCTCATGGCTCCACTCCTCCTTCCCCTCTTCCTGATGAAACTGATCATCTGCATCGCACAGCCTCCATCTATGAACGGCTATTTTTACCCTTTAGCTATCACAAAAGAATATTTCTCCACAACTCAAAGACAGCAGGCAGGGAAGCAGACGAACAGCGTCCGAGCAGTTTCACATGTTTGCTCTTTGGGGCTAATAAAATTTCAGAGAAAACAAATTTTGATTTACCGTGTCTCCCCTCCCCTTTCCCCGAGCTGCTGCTGCTGTCAGTCCTTAGGGGCACGCACAGCAGGTTACCATGTCATGTCACACTAGGTGCTGGGATTCAACAAAGGCTAACATGTTGATATCTTTTTATTGCTCTTCAGCCTGGTTACCCCATTTCCCCCCTATACAATTGGGCACCTTTGATAATACAGAAAGTTCTGAAGCGGTGACATTTCTATTTTCAGTTAGAAAAGTATTTTGTTTTTAACAAAGCCATAGTCCACAATGCCACTTTTCAAGTCAAAAAGCATAATCCCTCATTTTACAGAAACTGAAGGTGGGACTTGGACAGTGCATTTGTTTGTAATTAAGGTAAATATGTACATTACCAAATGATGAGGTTTTTTTAAATGTAAACTAAAGACGTCTAAACTCCTTCCTAATTAGCAAAAATACCTAAGGTAGCACTACCTACGGAGGCAGGAGCTCCCTTGATCTACAGCTAGCAGGGGTGGTTTATTTTGTGTAGAAGGAACAGATAAAAGTCCATGGACATGGTCCCTGCAGAGGGGAGTGAGGGCACACAGCCTGAGCTGCAGCCCTGGCCCAGGCAGGGCAGGACCACGGCCACGGCGGCCCACGAAGACAAGATCTGGGATATTTTCATGGGAAGCACCCAGGCCCGCAGAAGACTCTTTGGTAGCATGCTGGTGAGGGCTGCAGTATGAAATAACACATTTTGTTGTAATTCCTAAACAGGGGGACATTTATCTGGGCCATTTATACAAGAGTTATAACCCTAACAATATTTATACTCAGCATGTCATGTTAGCATTTACTACCAGTTTCCATGGAGATGGATTTTCATGCTGTAGCTATGAAATGCACATTGTTGCCACTAAGCCACTTCAGGCCTTTCTGGAAGCCTGCTGAATGCCTGACAAAAGTTGATGCAAACCAATAGTTGTTGTTCTTTGTTTGTTGCCAGACTTCTAGCAGAGCCATATTATGTCTTAGTGATTGAAGTGCCCATGTTCGCCCCCCTCCTGGCACAAAAAAGATCCTCAATTTCAGTGACAAGCATGAAGTGGGCTTCTGCAGGGGAGGACAAACGCGGCGCGGGGCAGGGGCTCTGTCTCCGCGCAGGGCCGCGGCGCGGCGGGGGGGCAGCTCCCGACAAAGCCTGACATTTGGG